>JAYESA010000009.1:11426954-11619168 GCA_036927795.1 Iris macrosiphon
TTCATTCTTCAAGCAGCAATATTTATATAAACTACTGAAATGAACTTGCCATCGTTCGGTGGCTTTTACCTGTCCGACTGAACCACCTGCACAATACTTACCATGCCTTCCCTGCCACGAAGACACAAGTTAGCTTGCAACAGGTTTAAATATACGTGGGAATCACTGACTTGATTGCCATAATGGACACTAGTCAATGACGAGGATGGTGTGCAACGAAAGTACATGAGGCGCTGCATACCATCCCGTCCAAGTACGTGAGATTAAACGTGAAGTTCCGTCCGGAATCGGATCGGTGCCAGTGCCCCAGCAGTCGTCCGCAAGAACTATACCTTGTGCACAAGTTGTCCGTGATCGAACGGTATCAATATTTCGCCAAACATTTTCATGCAGTTGAGGCAACACGAGTACGAGACAAGTAGCATTACATGATTCTTTTTGCATAGTCTTCCTGACAGTTTATTTCATAACAAGTGTATTCCATACTTAGCACAATTTACAGAAGAAGATACATTCTAACTAAAATTGAAGCATGTATAGAACATTTGAAACGTACTAGCATACAATAAGATAACCGTTCATAAGTTTAGTTGACAAACAATATTATCCAAGTCTATTCCCTTTTTATCTTGACATCTTTTAGTTATTACTTGGTATCGTCTGATCGGGACAAACAAGAATGCAAGATTTTTAGGTGTGAAGACTTGGAAGAAGGGCTAGCTAATCGGGATGGTAGCCACTCACTTAGTTGGTTGGAAGGGAGAAGGAAAGAGGCGCTTCAAGACTCCGCTTGTACGTCGCCTACTGCTCGTTCACCTACATTGCCACGAACAGCTGATTAATACCTCCTTCTCTCTTTCCAAACTCGGAATTGAAATGCAGTTCACGAACGAAAACAATGAAATCTATCGAAACCGTTCAAGAAAATACAAGCAAATCCGAAAACCAACTCAAAGCATGAAAGCAACAAGCGACATCAAAATCTGAGGCAATAAAGATGCAGCAGAGAGGTCCCTCCTAACTCAGCCGCTAAGCCGATCCTTGGGGCACGGTCCACTGAATATGGGAATCGATTCCGAAGAAGCAAATCCATAACGAGAATAAGTTCATGTTTCAATCTATTCCGATCGAACGATACTATCTTGTATTTCTTAGCCGTGCTTCCCGAATAGGGAAAACGGGGGGAACGGGGCACCACATCTGGGACTGCTAAACTTTTGGCATTCCTGGGAATGATTTAATCTGGACCGTTAAAAAAGTCAATCAAACGAATACAATTTCGGAGACATGCGGGGATACATAAGTGTTGGAATCCCGATCCCTCCTCTACATATATATTTGAAAAACGTAAATTTTATAGATAAACACCAAAATCACAACTATGATCCAACTCATATTACAAAATAGATCATATGAAATCTATGATATCTATGTTGGCATATATATTTTTTCGTACACCAAATACTGAGAAAATGACCATCAAAGATACATCGATTTCTCTCTCTCCACACATGCCAGACCACTGTCCCCAAAATAAGTCTGAGACGTCCGTAGTCTACCAAACTTTTGGAAATCCTGAAAATAAAAAAATTTAGATGATTGACAAAATTTTGACAGTCTCATACTTATTCAAAATTGCCAAAATATTGGTAGTCCTGGATATGTACAGGACTACCAAAATTTTGACAGTCCAAGATATAGCAAGTACTGTCAAAATATTGACAATTCTCTGCATATCCAGGACTACCAAAATTGTGATGTCCCCATAAAAAATGTAGTGTCTCTAGTAATCCCTTCTATAATCACATAAGATGTTTATGTAATCCATTGTTAGTAAATTGTTGTTGCAAAGTGAGATTCAAGAATCACATGTTAGTCTTAATTGTGATTCAAAAACTTTCCTTAATGGTTATTTTGCAATCACTATTTTTAAATCTATATCAACTTTCTTCATATCAGCCGTTTGATTTATTTAATCACATATTTCTGCTTTGTTAGGAAAATTGAAAGCAATTTTTTTAGGGTTCTTTCCACCATCTTCTTCTGCGGATCTCACCATCAATAGGCATTGTTCCTCCATCTTCTCCTAGATGCATACATGTGTTCATTGTCTTCAAGTCCGTTTCCAAAGGTTAATGGCAATGCTTATCGACCTTTCACTTCCGCCCCGGATTTGCTCTCGCAAGTTTCATGTCTAAGCCATCGTTCCAACATGCATGTCAAATTATTATTTGTTCTCTTATTGGAATTATTGTTTGTCTACAACATGCACGATATTTTATTGTTATGGGCTAACTTGTTGGAAATAAAAACGAAAAATAAAGACGAGCGTCCGCGACGAACCGATATCGGTTTATACCGAATATAGTGGTTGACTTATATAGAAAAAATAAAGATGGTTCAATCCAAAACAAAGACGCAAGAATTAAGTGAAAAGTATTAACAGGAAAAAAATTACCAGGAGAGCGAAATCACTACTAAATGAGATTATAATGCTTTATAAGATCGGAAGACTACAGTAGCTTTCACTGAGACAGCTGCAACGTTGTAACCCCAACTATCATAAGAATTACACAAACAGAACGCCAGAAATCTCCAGAGATTACACTGAAAAAGATCTGAAAAATCAAATTTCTCTCTCCTTCAGTCTCTCTATTTCTTTCTCTCAACCAATTGGCATGGTGGCTACCCAACAACTTTCTTTGAGCACAATTAATTTATTATACAAAAAACTTTAGACTCTTTTATATATTATGTCATGTATCTATATATAGAAATCTAATCATATATAGGCATGACATACTTTCCATATTTAGAACACATTGACTAGGTATGCCTAGTATTTTGCTTCGATCCTATTATTATTAGGATTCATAATATGAGTCAATCTTAACATAACCCAATTGTAATTATTAATATCTTTTGTTTATAATGGAAAGATAATTTTTTAAGATTATAATGTTCATTTATATGTTTGAATCCAATATCATCACTAATTGGAACATAAACTAATTTTGTTAGTCTAACTTCAGAAATAACAATAACAATTATATTAATATATTCATCAATGTAAAATTTTGATAATCGAATTTTTAAAAAGGTGATTTATAACACATCATCAATATAATTTTAGAATCATGATCACAATTCCAGTAATGATCACTACGTTCTGCTTTGAAATACTGTGAATTATGATTATGATTATGAAATTACAATTTAAAAACAAATGATCAATATAATTTTAGAATCATGATCACAAGTCCAGTAATTCTAATAATTATTGCATTTTGCTTGGAAATACTGTGAAATCACAATCACGTACATGTTTGGAAATCCAATTTGGGCTAACACTCCCACCCCAAGCTAAGAATATGGTAGATCTCTAGTAAGCTTTGGGAAATGCAATTGGTTGCCCTCTATATTGCTAGCTTTTATGGGCTATTTGATTTTGTATATTGATATTATCCCATGTTAGATAAAAAATTGAGTTTACTTTTCTGAAAATGTCGTTAAAAATTTTGAAAGTGTCGTTAAAGTTTTGAAAGTGTCGTTAATAAGTTTTTTAAGGACACTTTCAATAAGGTAAATTTAACTTTTGATCTAACATGGAAGTAATATCAATATACCTAATCTAACATGAGAGTAAAATCAAATAGCCCTAGCTTCATTCTTGCGGTTACAAGCATAATCAATAAAAGTGTCTTGGTAAGGTCCAAGACTATAAAACGAGAAGAGCAGACCTGATGTTTTCATATTTCTGTTAACTTTTTTATTACATGTGATTTTTTTTTTTTTTAACAACGGTTGAAGTTCATATATAATAGAGTAAAAAATAAAATATAAGACATAATTAATGGAACAACATATGTGCTATGCAAAACGAGTGACCATGGGTCGGTCATCCTAAGGTTTTGGGTCTGGCGGGAAACAGCAGTCGAGGTCTTATGAGTATTTCTCGAAGAGTTGGGGTGTCTTCGACATCAGGATCCCATCATACTTGGGAGAGTAAGGATCGGATTGCCGGCATATGTGGGGATTAACGAGTGCCTGTTCACGTCTATGATTGGGATTCAACCTAATATTATAATTTTATAGCAGAGGTTTTGGTTGAGATGATTGTACTTTGTACCTACTTATTTTAATTTATAAAATTATCTTCTAAAAAACACACACAATCTGTTTTTTTGGTGTTATCGAGATATACACAAACACAAACACACACACACTCATATAATATATATATATATATAGTATATATATATATATATATATATATATATATATAATATATTGTCACATCCGTTTCTAATTTGGTATTCTTAAATTTTTGATATTAAAATTTTTTTTTCTGTAAATGTATTCATGCTGTATTTACATGTTGGTTCTTGTTAAATATGTTGTATTTATTTAATTGTATTCTTGTTTATTGGAAAAGATTATCCGAGACCAATAGTGAACACCTTGGCAATTGCCATGGAACCATGCTAGGACCCGTATATAGGATGGATATCAGACCCGGTTCACTCTTGGAACCACTAAACCTATTTTGGATGGTTGAGATTTGGTGGGAGAGTGTCATGACTTAATCTTATGGCTAACCTCATTTCTCCACTTGGTATATATATATATATATATATATATATATATATATATATATATATATAATATATATATATATATATATATATGTGTGTGTGTGTGTGTGTGTGTGATTTTCTCTCTCATCTCTCATTCTTCCTCATTTCCACTTTCTTTCTTCTTTCTTCTTCCTACTTTCCTCAAGAGTTCCCCTTGACCGAAACCCTAAGCTCTTTCCCTAGACTTGGTTCTAGGAAGAGGTTTGTTAGTCCACCAAGGCAAATACATCTTGCTCAAAGTGGTGAAGCCATAATTTTTTGATTTTTTATAAATATATTATTTTAAAATATATATTTAATGGAAAATGTTCTCCTTGAGTTGTTGATCATATTTAGTTCTTGGAGTTTTGGATTTTGATGTATAGATTTATGTAGATATGAGTTTCAAGTTTTGAATTTTTATGTATTTTATGTGTTTTTTGTTTTATTTTAATCTACTAAAACTTAGTGTTTTCGAAAACTAGTTGTTCCTTATGTTAGAGCATTTTATTTCGAGCATTTTGGCTTTTGTTTCACTTGATTTAGAGTTAAAATAAAAATTATATGAAGAAAATAATTTTTGGATTTTTTGAGCTTTTTTCGCCATCGCTGAACTTGCTGTCTGGAGAAGACGAAGTTCGCATGCGGCCAGCGAGTTATGCGGCTGAGAGTGCTATGCAGCCCGAGACGATTATGGGCCTGAACTCTTACCGCATATTGACCAGCATGAGTCCATCTTGTTGGACGCATTACTGCCATCACACAAGTGTCCTTAAACACCTTGCACTTTCACTCGCTGAACGAATGCGAATTTTTCTAAGTCCAAGAGACCTCCATGCGACATCGACTCCATGGGGCATTGACTCTATATGCGGTACCGACACTTATGCGACATAGAGAGCACGCGACCACTATTTTCCTTGGACGCATGGTTCTGAACCGTTGGCACTTATTTCTTTGGTTTTGTCTTTTCTCTCTGACACTTTATTGCATCAGTCACTTTATGTCACATCACTGATACTTCATTTATTGTCCATCACTTCAAACACTTGTCCCAAGGAGTAGACCTTAACCCTGAGCCTGCGGACAAGTGGTTCATGCGGTCTGACTTTATATGCGGCCTGGAGCCATATGCGACCTGGGGTAGTATGCAGCCAGATCGTCTATGCGGCCTGTTGCTCATGCGCCTGATCAGTAGATGCGATCTGACCCATGCGGCAATCCATGCGTGCACTTCTTATGCGCGTATGTGATCCTATGCGGCCCTAGTAATCTATGTACACGTTCCACGATTTCTTGGGTTTAATTATTTAATTTGGAATATTTCTTATCGTACCCTATATGGTTGATCGTGGCTTCTTGTTTGTGTTATTCTAAGGAAGAATGGACTTAGTAACCAGACTGTGCTAGACATGTCTATGTGCTAGAACTGACTATGTGCATAGTATTATTATAAGTTGTAGTAGACTATGTGGCAACCCAGAGTAAACTCAGATTAGTAGATTAAATTATCCTTTGTTCGTTGAATAGAGTGAGGGACGTAGTTCTGATCGGGAGACGATCTGCAATCCTGGTCCTTATTTGGTTTAAAGATTGTGGATCTGCTCCAAAGTACTTCACATTTTTTCCCTTACTCACGCTCGACGGCAAAATCATTAATTCGAGCAGTTCACATCATAAATTTAGACTTCCAATTGATTGATAGTCTGTGTACCTGATTTGAGGAGATTATATTTTGACCAAGTTCCCCCATGTGATAAGACTCATATGACCAACTGTAAGTTTGGTGATTGGACTCGAATAATGTAATCCGTGCTGATACCATTATTGTTTGATAATTGTTCATGATTTAATGTGCGTCGAGGTACGACACATCATGTTACGTGTTAAGTGATTATATTTGGGTTGTGCATCGAGAATACCTCCAAATTTTTTGAACGCATGATATTATAAATATATATTGTTTCTCCAGCACGTATATAATAAATGAGTCAACTACCAAAGAGTGGCTAGGATATTGATTGTCTGAATGTTGCATACACGCTCGGGTGAATCCAGATTTGACTTCCATGGATTCGTATCTAGCGTGCCCGTACTTTGTACGACATCTTAAGAAAAATTTTTATGTGACCACGCCTTGAGATTTCAACAACAACATAGGGCTAATTAGGTAACTAAAAGTGGTAGTAACATTGGGAAGGGAACGATATCCCGAGATCATGCCAACGAACCTTCCCACAGAGATTCATTTTAAGTGCGCTAGGGGCTGGCCACCACAGATACTGTATATCATCTGCCTTAGTGGAGTATAGTATCTGACTATTATTATGCCGAGCCACTGTTTCACTATAGGAACACTGGAACCGATAGTACCGTATTTTTAGCGCAGTGGCCCTACGAGGGACTGGTGCATCCTGCAAGTGCCTGTTTTATTTATTTGGTTCAGTTAGCTCATATTTGGAACTTGCGTGATCTGAAGATACTTATTATACATTATTTCTGAGATTACTCAGACTCCACATAACAAGCCGTAGGATTGATTGACCGATCTAAAAGAGTATGTGCTGGTAGTCTAAGGACATGAACTATTATGGTGCGACGGTTCAACTCTTATCCTTGTTTGGTTGTAGGATTGCGCCAATGTGTCACAATAGGTCATGTACATAAGCTGCATATTATATTTATATCTTAGCTTGTATTATGGCATGTGTGTCCTGGATTATATTGATGTGTTGTATCTTCGTCGTGTTCATAATTGGTGATTCGTACCCTGTCTCGGAGTAGTGCGACACCGCTTGTCCTCGTTTGGTTGTAGAGGTGTCCTACTGCTCCGATGAAAGGTCATACGCTTGCCGTTGTGGCACGAATTTCCTATTTTATGTACTTTATTGGTTTTTGCTTCATTCACTTGTACTCCTTTGTGGTACTTGCTATCGGGGCCTGACCCCGCTGGTTTTATTTGGCCAGGTTTAGTAGCAGAGTCTGAGGATCCTGTCATGTATCTGACCGATGACGCACACCAGCAGGATGTTCCCCGAGGAACTTGAGTGGGTTTCTTATTCCCTACGATGAGTATCATTTTGTATTACCTTTTTGGCATTTATCCGATGGCACATGTTAGCTGGTTTATCTGGACATTAGTTCCTCTACATGATTGTATATTATTCAGACCGCGGCTAACTTACAGTCATGTACTCTTGATAATGTACTAGCGTACCATCATGTATAACTAGTTTTATGATCATTCTGATAGAACGTTAGGGACGCTTAACTGTTTTATCTTACATGTTCATTCTTATTGTTTCTTGGTTGAGGAATGAGGCATAGATGCTCTTGATCCTAGGTGACTTGATTGTAGCATGCACCCATTTATCTCTAGACAACCTTAGCACATTGCAGATTACTTCGGTATTTCGTTAGGTGTGGTTGGCTGAGTAACTTCCCCGCTCTCCAGTATTCTAGTTCTGGGACGTGATATATATATATATATATATATATATATATATATATATATATATATATATATATATATATATATATATATATGATCTAAAACTACCCGGGTGGTTTCATATTATGGAACCACCCTATATTATATGGATTAAATTTGGATTGGGTGGTTGAGATTAAAAGGTGGTGGGGTCCATACCTTTTAATCCCACCCACTCAATTCCAATCCAACCTATGTAAGATATGGTGGTTTCATAATATAAAACCATCTGGATGGTTCTATAGCATTACGATATATATATATATATATATATATATATATATATATATATATATATATATATATATATATTCTAGTCATACAGAACTTACAACTCAGCCCCCAAGACCCTGCACAACAGTCTCGACCCACTCTCACCATATTAAGGAAGAAAATATAGTGCACTTATCCTGGCTCGAATTCGGATAGATGTGACAAATGTCTCCCACTTTAGCTACTTGAACTATATGTGTTTGACTATATATATATATATATATATATATATATATATATATATATATATATATATATATATATATATATATATATATATATATATATATATATTGTAACCACCTCATTTTATGGACGAGGGTATTTTGGTAATTTGCTATATTTAAATTATTTTAGTGTATATATATAATATATGACTAATGGGTTATTTATTTTATTTAGACTAGTTAAGTTGAACTACTAGTTAGTCATGACTAGATTAGGACCATTAAATCTATTTAGACTCAAGAATAGAATATTTCTTCCTAAGAATTATAAGATCATATTCATGAAAGAATGAGAGGGACCTTTGAGTCAAATTAAACCATCATGACACAAATCCTAACCCTAAGGGGGGAGTCTATATAAGTCTCTTTATTCATAGTAGCCTCCATTGGTTCATCCCCAAAACTTGAGAGCAAATCCTAATTTTTTCACTCCAAATCTCATCCCTCTCATTTTTATTTTTATTTTTCAAGGAGGCTAGGAGCTTGCCATTGCTAGAGAAAGCTTGAAGAGGAGTCCAAGTATTGAGGATCGTGTCCGCTTCGTCTTCTTCGTGTCCAAATTCGGAGTTCTTCAAGGAGGTCCCTCAAAACCTAGGTAACTCTCTATTTTCCACTTTATTCATGGTTAAAAATATCCATTGGACTTATAAGAACCCTCACATCGGTAGAATTGACTCTATTTGGCTAAATTTAAGTGTTAGAAGCCTTTATTTATCTAGATCTAGGATTTTTTTCTTGTAGAATATTGATTTGTGCCTCAAAATTGGGAGAAATGTGAGTTTGGACACCAAGTGTTAGTGATTTGTCATTAGAGTGTTGTGGTGTGTCTACACTTATATAGATAGAATAATATATATATATATATATATATATATATATATATATATATATATATATGTGTGTGTGTGTGTGTGTGTGTGTGTGTGTGTGTGTGTAGTGTGTTGTTAGTATGTTAGTGTTGTAGTAGTTGTTGTGAGTTGTTAGAAGTATGGTTGAATTGTGGTTAGTGGTGTAGAGTGCTCATGGGGGGGGGGGTAAGCTCGTAGTGATGGGCCTAACTCTGCAGATTAGAGGTGGCAGTTCAGACCTGAGATGGGGGTGTCACATCCCGATCCCGAAAGGGTCAATCGTCCTCGCTGGATCCTTTACGGAACCGATCGTCCTTGCTGGGGCGTGATGCCGTGCGGGCCTGGAGTTGCGCTCGCACAAGGCAAGAACGTGCAGTGATAGGAACCCATTTTGAAACACAATTGCGAAAATACATTCACAGATATTTGAACACAAGTATAGGAAGAAACATGCTTTTTATTGATAAATTCAGAGTAATTTACATAGAGTTTACATTTGATGCGTCTCTCGGCTACTTGATTTGCATTACAAAAAGGAAACTCAAAAGGAAGGGCGCAATCCATCAGATAGTCCACGTCGTTCATACATTACGCCATTGTATAGATTGAAAGTCCATGCCACCAAAATGAACTGACTCCAACTATACTTCAAAATAGAGGTGCTCCTAACGCCTACTCGTTTATCCACTAGCGTTGCACCGCCTGAGTGCCTGAAATAGTTGCCCACAACGTGGGTCAGTACTCAGCTGTACTGGTGAGCGGGACGAACCCACTCAACTAAATCGACACTAGCTTATTAGGGGCGAGCATGCATTAAGATGATCTTTCTATAGAGAAGTGAATTCAATTCATATCAGTTGCATATTTTAATAGGAATGAAAATAACATTGAATCCAACAAGTACATCGGTTGCTTACTCAACCGATGCACGCCTTCCCTGCAACGAAACACAAGTATACTTATCATCTGCACAAGACAATAAATTAACATGTGTTCTATTCTATGCGGCCATTGGTGTGATCGATACCTTAGGGACTTATTCCAAGTATTGCGGTGCGCCCTGTCAGCCCGAGTAGCAAGCCCTGCTGAAGGTCCCGTAATACATCGCGACTAGCACGATCAAATATTCCTCCCGGGTCGATACGGTTCCAGTGCCCCAGAATACCGTTTCGAGGAAAGCCAAACCTTGTATACAAGTTGTCCCAGACCACGCAAATACATGAACAATTCATATATCATACAATGCATGAAATGAAACTGAAAAAGTAAAGCAGCAATATATATACTTATGCAACAGTTCATATTTTCTCAAGCCGTGTTCCAATTTTGGTATCCCGTAGGTCCAAACTCTATCTGAGGCACCAGGCCGCAACCAACCAATAACCGAATTCTTATAAAGAAGCTCATGTTCATAAGGTGTGCAAGCATATAATTAAGTTAGTCTACAATCCCATGTTCCTGTCTTAGTGGCTGGGATGCATTGTGGCTAAGGATTTCGTAGGCGTCCAACCGGACATCATCGAGTGAACGATTGAAACATTAGTGTCACGATCCGCACCCGGAAAATCGGATATGAGTCGTGGGTACGTCCAGCCTACGCCGTAGCATCGACGGTAGAATGCTGTCTAGGTCAACTATCTAGATAACAATCTCACGCAATCAATATATAAACCTGTAAAGATCTCAACTCCAAATGGAGGAGCAATATCATAATGATAATCAAGTACTCAATCACGAATCTAAGCACGATAAGATAACAAAGAAGACTAACAACTCCAAAGTCTAACCAACAACTACTACAACAACCACAACATCAATAATAATAATACATCATCCAAATAATATACAAAACAAGGTCTCAATCCAAAATCGGAGACAAATCCGGTGCTAAAAGCTAATAAAAAAACAACAAGGTCTCAGTGATCTCGGCTACCAACCCGAAAATTACCCCTAAACTAGATGGTCCCTGTCTGCACCATCGACAGGCTCAGGTCCATAAAACGTCGGACACCACTCCTCCGGATACTCTAAAAAATATGTCCAGTCAGGACTGGAGCAAGTACACCTCTAACAACAGTTCTATTTAAATGATAAAAACTATAAAACAGTTATAGCAAGTAGAAAGAAGAATGAAGCAAGTATGAAACAAGAAATATATAAATCACTGGTGCACAAAGGTAAAGATGCAGGAATATCAGAAACAAGATAGTAGTAACTGTAAGATACAAGAAATCTAAGCTAAGATCAAGTCCGTGCACATGAACGTGTAGTGAGTCCAGCATGAAATACATGTAGTGAGTCAAGTCCAGAAACATGTAAGTGAGACCAACAAGAATGCAAGTGAGTCCAGACTATAAAGAATGAATTCGGTGTCTTTGAAATACTTGTTTCGACATGTAAACGGCTAGGGGTAAGTACGGCTCACCGCGCACTGGGTGCGCGGCTGCTATCATTCCAGATTAGACCAGAGGGAGTGATTCCTGATAATTCCAGATGGGAATGTTTACATGTCTACTCGAGTATTTCCCCGCCCCGACTAATACAAGTGAATCCAAGACCCGACACGTAAATCAAGATGAGTCCAGCCTGAACATGAGTGATGCCTATAGTGATGCCCGTAGGTGATTGTCACGCCCCAGTCCCAAATTACATAGGACTAGGAACACGTAAGCATGCCAGCCGTATGTATATGGCAACTCCAATATATGGATACCATAATACACACGTACGCTGTAATATGAAATAAAACTCACATGTGGTATATATAAAGTCACAAGTCACAGATATGCTAATCTCATCCACACAACAAGTCATAGAAAAGAAATACTAAACTAGAATAAGGAGTCTGAAATATCCAAAATAATAGTCGGGTGGAGACAAATCCACTACCAATGACTATATCCAAAACTAAAATGAGAGAGGAGTATAAAGTCTCCAATATAAAATAATGTGAAAACAGAAGTGCATCAGCTAAAAGAATCCATCGCTAGATAATCAACGATGCGTCAGGTCCAGGCCTGTACTCCTACAAATACTCAAGAGCAGATACACCTGGCAGAGGACCAGGTCCTCAGAGGAACGTAACAAGATACAGAAAAGCGAGCCAACTTGAATACAGTAAACATGTATATAATTTGAAAATAAATAAGTACGCTGTATAAGACAATCTATATGAATGCAAATGAGGATAACTTTTCGACGTATGGACAAGGGTAGGCTACTCGATCTACCTCACAACTCACACACACGTCAATGGACATCAGAAATCGATATACCGCGGGGGTAGCGACCAGCGAGACTCCAGAAATCGACATACCACGGGGGTAGCGACCAGCGCGACACACGCCCGTAGTGCGAACTATATACTACGGTTTACCAGAGTGGTTAAAAGCCCATACGCCTAATGATTGTCCTCTCATGATACTAGGTGCCATGTGTGTGTCAACATATCTAATATATAGTATGACTGAAAGAAACAACACAGGCAATAAATAAACAGAAATACAATGGTAAACAACACAGACTCTCAGGTTCTCTGCCTCCTGACGCTGCGCCTCCTGTTGAACTTGTTGTTGAGCTTGCATCATGGCATAAAACATCTGGAACATCTGCTGCCCGTCCATTGTTTGCCCTGGGGGAAAGGCAGGCATAGGTGGAGTGAACTGAGGCGGTGGTGGGATATCATCACGCCTGAACCTTGAGTTATGCTGCTCAGCTTGTCCACTTTGAGAGGATTGTCCCCTGTTCTCTGGTGTAACTCCATCTCCATAGGTAACCACAGCATCTTGTGGTGTAAAAGGAATTTCATCTCCACTCCTTGGATCCATCTTGCTGTATTCAAAAATAAACTTTATGAGAACGTTTAGTAGAGTCAAGCAGGATGCAAATTCAAGTACTTAATTCGAATGCGATATAGAGTTTCAAAAACGTTCAATAAATGGATGAGATCCTATAGCCTATCCTATCTTTTTACAGGTTTGTTTGGCCCCTAAGTTGAGACCAAACGATTTATCGTAGACCTGCATGGGCCACCACAAAAACCATGTCACGCCCCAGTCCCAAAAATGTCGTGGGACTAGACACGTGGCAATGGCCAGCAGTACACATCAATGGACATCCCAATTTAATGGATCCATCGAGCATACTTAAGCTGTAATATAGGTCTACAATATCATATCAAAAACTAATCTCATCCACACACAGAATAATAAGAACAACAGCAAATAAAAGAAAGTACATCAAGTCCAGTCTTAGCAGAGTATGTCGAGGAACAACCCGACAAGAGTCTAAAACACTGGTTCATCCGACCAGAACAAAAGAGTCCAAATAAAGTATCTGAAGAGTACAAATAACATAATCTCAAGTAAAATCTTCTGCCGTCACCTCTGCTTCTAGGATAGGTTCTCCTTCAGCAACAGCTCCTGGTATAGCTTCAGCTCCTGTCCCGTAAACCTCGGGATAATGTTCTTCTGCTAAACCTGGGAACATCATCCATAATCCAGGTCCTCAGGGGACATAGCAAGGTACAAATAATACAAGCCAGAAATAAATGCAGTGAAATAGTAAATGAAATAAGCAGGGTAACTACATAACCATCTAAGTGAAAATGCAACTGAGAGCAACACTAGTACTCAGGCTGAGACTGCTACAAGCTCTGTGTCGGGGAGCCGGGTAGCAGCAATATCTAGTAGTGGTCTAGCTCTGCTCGAGAGTCTACAACCTCACAATAGTAGTATATATGTATAGAACAGCCTGTAGCCTGTGTGTCTCTCCCCACCCAATGTAACCACACGTCTCATGTCCATGTCACGTGAGATCAGATCTAATGCAACAGTCATAAACTAAGAATATATAACTATGTCCATCCTGTATCCTATACAGTATCACCTTGAATATGTCAGGAAGATTCTGTCAATGTATGGTGTCAAGTGTCCTAGGTTGTAGTGTACTTGATAATCAAGCACGAGAATATAAAGGGTCTCGAATGTCCATCACTAAATGACGTACACAACTCCGCGTACGGGGTTGGCACCCGACTGTGATCGGACACAAAGTACGTCATACGGTCCTAGGTTATAGCATGTACAATATTCCAGAAAATAAAGCAAAAGAACTAAATAAACTAATAAACTGCAATTTATGGCAAGGTACACTTGCCTGGGATTGGAATATCAGTGGCGGTCCTTGTAACAGTGGGTTCAGCAATAACTCCTCCAAAAGCTGAAATGAACATTACCAACAGTCTCAGAACATAGAAATTAGTTAGAAACGCCTGTCCTTAAGTCCAGTTTGGACACAAGGGCAAAAACGACATTTCTAGGCCAAAGCGGGTCCATGTGTGGGCCGCTTTGCACCGAAAATCGGGTCAGGATCAAAGGTTTCCAAATCAGTCCAACTTAGTACCAACAAGTCAGGAACGTTGATACGAACCCAACGGAACTTCCAGAATTGGATTCCGATGAGCCGTTCTCAAAATCGCCCGTCAGGTGGAGCCTGTGGGGCCCACGACACGCGATTTTCCAACATTCTCAGAATCAAACAAAACTTGACCCACAGGACCAGCGTATTGCTACGAGTCCGATGGCGCAGGTTTCGTCTCAATCCGACGTGTATACACTAAGTTACAGTGAGATTTAGAAAACACGGATACGGGGTGATGTCCGCGGATACGCACTGATTCTGGTGTGCACGCACATCCGAATCAGCTTCTGCGAAAGCCCGCACGTCCGTATCAACGATGCTGACGTGTCGGCGAAGACCGCACGTGACCAAGTCATCCCGTTTGGCGGGGCGTACTCGATTCCGGGGTGAAATAGGGCTAAGTTTTTCCTGTTTTTGGATCGCGGTGTGCGATCACCACAGGACGCGATGCCCCGAGCAATTTGTCTGGGCACCGAGAGGGTCTAACAGGCTTCGCAAAGAAACTTACGGAATGGAAATCGGAGCTACAAGTAGGAAGTTATGAATACCTGAAAGAAGGCTGAAAATCTGAGTCCTACGTGTCCAAATTGTGTCCTGTACTCTAGGGTTTACTGTGTCCTCTGATCACCACAGTGTCCGGCCGTGTCCGGCTCGTACTCGCGTCCTGGGTCGCGTCCACGTCTGCCGGAGTCGGCCTAGGGTTCAGGAGGAAGCAGCGCCTGTCCTGGTGTGATCGGCGGCGTCTGGACGGCCGGATCTTGGCCGGACGGAGGAGAATTTGGGGGGCTCGGGTTCGACAGCAGGTTTGGGGCCGGAGGTGGCCGGACTCGGGTGCTGGAGGCTGGGCGAACTGGTCCTGGTGGTCGGGGAGGTTCCTCAGGGTGGTCAGAGGCGGATTGGAGGTCGCCGAAAGTCGTGGTTTCAAGGGGATTTCCGGCGGAGGTAGCTGGGTTTAAATAGGGTCGTCGGGGAGGCAAACCGCCGGAGGTTGGCCGGAAGGTGAAGGGGACGGGTCGCCGGGTGAAGGGGAGCTGAACCGAGGGGTCAGCCGGCGGCCACGGCGGCGGAAACGGCCGCCGGCTGCTGAAGGGTCGGGTCTGTAGGGATTCGGGCGTTAGGGTTTCTAAGCGGGTCGGGCGGGTCCGAGCGGGTCGGGTCTGACCCGGATCCGACCCGCTAAGAGGGTTGGACCGGTTTAGTCAGACCGGGCGGTTCAGTCCAGGGTTCGGTAAAAATGGTTTGGTTTGATTTGGTTATTTAAATCAGTAAATTTTTACAATAGTTTTTAATGCTTTAAAAATTCATCCGGGGTCCAATAAATTCCCGAAAAAATACCCCATGCTCGGTTTTTAATTTTACACTGGAAAATATAATTTTCATCACATTTTAATATTATCTAATATCATTTAAAAATTTATTTTAAATCAGACAGCTTTAATTTACTGGTTTTAAAAATTACCGAAAATTGCTAATTAATTCCAGAAAATAAATTTTAAAATTCTTAAAAATTCAGGTGATTACAATCTACCCCCCTTAAGAAAATTGCGTCCTCGCAATTTAAAGATTAAACTACTAATAGAACAGAACTACAGGAAATAAAAATTACTTAAAATATACCTGTATCCTCGAATAAGTGGGGATATTTATGACGCATGATATCTTCTCTCTCCCAAGTAGATTCACCAGGAGAGTGTTGCTTCCAAGCCACACGAACCAGTTTAATGGTCTGCCCTCGCAGTGTCTTCTCACTGGTTCCGAGTATACCCACCGGTTGTTCTTCATATCTCAGGCTTGGACCTACGGCGATCTCTGAATGATCCACTATGTGACTTGGGTCAGTCACATACCTTCTCAACTGTGAAACATGGAATACATCATGCACTCCCTCTAAAGATGGAGGTAATGCAAGACGATACGCCACCTCGCCAATGCGCTCCAGAATATCAAAGGGCCCAATGTACCTTGGACTCAACTTGCCTCTGCTCCCAAAACGAATGGTTCCTCGAGTAGGTAAAATCCTCAGGAATACATGTTCTCCTTCCTTGAACTCCAGTGGACGTCGGTGTGTATCAGCCCAATGCTTCTGTCTGTCCTGAGCCGCACGAAGATGATTCTGGATTTGTTTAACCTTCTCCACAGTTTGCATCACCAACTCTGGTCCCAAGATTTGATGCTCTCCGACGTCACTCCAGCATATTGGCGATCTGCACTTCCTACCGTATAATGCCTCGAAAGGTGCCATCTTGATGCTTGCCTGGTAACTGTTGTTATATGAGAACTCCACTAAATGCAAATGGTCTTCCCAAGACCCTCCAAAGTCTAACATGCAGGATCTCAGCATATCCTCCAAGATCTGGATTGTACGTTCTGATTGACCATCTGTCTGGGGGTGATAGGCAGTGCTGAATTTTAGTCTGGTACCAAGACTCTCTTGCATGCTTCGCCAGAAATGAGAGGTGAACCTCGAATCTCGGTCTGACACGATACTAACCGGCACTCCATGCAATCTTACTATTTGTCTCATATACATGTCGGCTAGTATCTCTGTAGATTGTCCAACTCTAAATGGCAAGAAGTGTGCCGACTTAGTGAGTCGATCCACGATAACCCATACCGCATCTTTTCCGCTGGGGCTCCTTGGGAATCCTGTGACGAAGTCCATGGTGATATGTTCCCACTTCCATTCTGGTATGGGAAGCGGCTGCAACATTCCTGCAGTCCTCTGATGCTCGGCTTTCACTTGTTGGCAGACTAAGCATTTAGCTACAAATCTGGCAATCTCTCTCTTCATTCCATGCCACCAATAGTACTGCCTTAGATCTCGATACATCTTTGTTCCTCCTGGATGAACAGAGTATATGGAACTATGTGCTTCAGTCATTAACTCTTGTCTCAGTTCTCCATTTGGAACATATAGACGATCTCCGCACCTTAATGTACCATTCTCATGTATGCGAAGTCCCGTCTGCAAGCCTGCTTCTGTCTTCTCTTTGAGTCTTCGAAATCTTGCATCAGTGGGCAAAGCTTCCTTAATCCTTTCCACGAGCGATGACTTCACTTCCAGGTTAGCCAGCAAGCCACTCTGCCTTGGTAGAATAACCTCTATCTGAAGCTCCTGTAGATCTTTCAATAGCTCAGGTTGCATTGTCAAGAAATAAGCTGTAGGCTTCCTGCTAAGTGCATCTGCTACTACATTCGTCTTCCCTGGGTGGTACTGTAAATCTATATCAAAGTCCACCATTAACTCAAGCCAGCGTCTTTGTCTCATGTTAAGATCCTTCTGAGTATATACATACTTCAGACTTTTATGATCAGTGAAGATTTCCACCTTCTCACCATACAGATAATGCCTCCAAATTTTCAGTGCAAATATTACAGCAGCTAGCTCCAGATCATGCGTTGGGTAGTTCTTCTCATGGACCTTCAACTGTCTCGATGCATAAGCAATAACTTTGCCGTGTTGCATCAAAACACATCCAAGGCCACTACCTGACGCATCGCTATAAACAACAAAACCGCCTGACCCTGAAGGAAGAGTCAAGACTGGTGCTGTTGTTAGACGCCTCTTCAATTCTTCAAAGGCCCTCTGACATTCTTCTGTCCATGCAAAGTCCTGATCTTTCCGTGTCAACTTCGTCATTGGTTCTGCAATCCTTGAGAAATTTTCTACGAACCTTCTGTAATATCCAGCAAGTCCTAGAAAACTCCTCACTTCAGCAACTGATGTTGGTGTAGGCCAAGTCTCAATAGCAGCAACCTTCTCTGGATCAACTGACAGCCCTTCTCCTGAGATAATATGCCCCAAGAATGGCACCTTATCCATGCAAAACTCACATTTACTGAGCTTAGCATAAAGCTTCTCCTGTCTCAATGTCTCTAGCACGATTCTAAGATGTTCTTCGTGCTCTTCGTGACTTTTAGAATATACCAGAATGTCATCAATAAATACAACCACGAATTTATCCAAGTATTGATGGAAAACTCGGTTCATCAAGCTCATGAACACAGCAGGCGCGTTGGTTAAACCAAACGGCATTACTAAGAACTCATAGTGTCCATACTTGGTTCTAAAGGCTGTCTTCGGGATATCTTCCTTCCTCACCATAATCTGGTGATAACCGGATCTTAGGTCAATCTTTGAAAATATCCTAGCTCCACTCAACTGATCAAACAAGTCATCAATACGAGGCAAGGGATACCGGTTCTTAATGGTCACAGCGTTTAACGCCCTGTAATCAATGCACAGGCGAACTGTTCCATCCTTCTTAGGTACAAACAGTATTGATGCTCCCCAAGGTGAAATACTGGGCCGGATGAATCCTTTCTCCAGAAGTTCATCAACTTGCTTCTTCAACTCTACTAACTCCTTAGGTGCTAGTCTATAAACTGTTGAAGTGATAGGTTCTGCTCCTGGAGTTAAGTCTATGGTGAATTCTATTTCCCGATCAGGTGGTAGACCTGGAAGATCATCGGGAAATACATCCACAAACTCTGATATAACTCTTAGGTAACTTGACTCCCCTTCTGCAGTTAATACCCTAAGAGTTGGCTGAACATCTTGTTCTACAGCTCCTCGAAGAAATTCAAACTCTGAGTGTCCAGGTGGTCTGAATATAACTTTTCCAAGCCGACAATCAAGAGTAGCATGATACTGACTTAACCAGTCCATACCAAGTACCACATCATAGTCAGGCATAGAAAAGATCAAAAATTGGGCTCGCATCTCTCTTCCGCAGACTACTACTGAGCATGATCTACAGATATCACTAACAGGTATAATTCCACCTCCCGTAAGAATTCTCTTAATCTTCGGAAGAGGTGCAGTAGCTACTCTATGGGTGGCTACGAAGCTAGCAGCTATAAATGAGTGTGATGCCCCAGAATCAAATAAAGCTACAGCAGGTAATGAAGCTACTAAAATGGTACCTGCTATAACTTCTCCAGCAATAGCTTCTTCCTGAACAGCCAATGCAAAAGCCAGACCTCGTCCCTGTGCTGGTCCCCTCTGCTGACGAGCCTGTTGGAATAGTGCTGCTTGAGGTGGCAATGGAGGTCTTGGCTGATATCCTCCTGGAGCTGGTGGTCTGACTCCTCCAACTCCCGTCTGCTGTGCTCCCACTGCTGGATAATCTGGCCGTGGTGCAGGTAGAGCTAGTCGTGGTTCTCCCTCTCGACGTGCTGTGCAGTCCCTGGATAGATGCTGGTTGGAGCCGCAAACCAGGCACAGTCCTAATTTGCGTCTGCACTCCTTTTCAATGTGACCCAACTTGCCGCAAAAATGACAAGTAGGTAGAGTTCTTGGTGCTGCCCTCTGCGGTAGATTCCTCTGGAGTCGCTTTGCAGAATCTCCTTGTGCTGCCTTGGATGGTACTGAGATAAATGGCCACTTCAGACTTGACTCCCTCCTGGTGACGCGCTCCATGCGTCGTGCCGCAGCAAGGACGTCGTTGTACGATGTAGGGGCAACAAATCCAATCAACCTCTGAAGCTCGAACCTGAGTCCGTCAAAGAATTTCTCCGCCTTCTCTTCTTCGGTAGGAATTAGAGAAGGGGCGAAACGACTCAGGCGAATGAATTCAGCATTATACTCCTCCACCGTCATGTTGCCCTGGATGAGGCGGTTGAACTTATCTCGGAGTTCTGATCTAGCAACGGCTGGGATGTACATCTCTTGGAAGAGTCTGGAGAACTCCTCCCAAGTGACTCGGTCATGTCCGAGCCTCCTCTCTTCAGCTAGCCACCAGTGGTGTGCGTTGTCCGTCAGTTGCATTCGGACAGCAGTCATCCATCTCTCCCGCGGAAGTTCAGCTACTTCCAACTGATGCTGTGTATTAGTGAGCCATTCATGCACTTCAGTTGGTCCTTCCTTGCCCGAAAAGGTACGGGGCTTGAGTTGACGGAAATCAGTGATAGATCCCATCGCTGGTCGCCTAGCTTGTGGGTTTGCCTGTTCCAATGCATTCACTAGGCTGGTTCTCAGGTTCTCTGTCTCCTGACGCTGCGCCTCCTGTTGAACTTGTTGTTGAGATTGCATCATGGCATAAAACATCTGGAACATCTGCTGCCCGTCCATTGTTTGCCCTGGGGGAAAGGCAGGCATAGGTGGAGTGAACTGAGGCGGTGGTGGGATATCATCACGCCTGAACCTTGAGTTATGCTGCTCAGCTTGTCCACTTTGAGAGGATTGTCCCCTGTTCTCTGGTGTAACTCCATCTCCATAGGTAACCACAGCATCTTGTGGTGTAAAAGGAATTTCATCTCCACTCCTTGGATCCATCTTGCTGTATTCAAAAATAAACTTTATGAGAACGTTTAGTAGAGTCAAGCAGGATGCAAATTCAAGTACTTAATTCGAATGCGATATAGAGTTTCAAAAACGTTCAATAAATGGATGAGATCCTATAGCCTATCCTATCTTTTTACAGGTTTGTTTGGCCCCTAAGTTGAGACCAAACGATTTGTCGTAGACCTGCATGGGCCACCACAAAAACCATGTCACGCCCCAGTCCCAAAAATGTCGTGGGACTAGACACGTGGCAATGGCCAGCAGTACACATCAATGGACATCCCAATTTAATGGATCCATCGAGCATACTTAAGCTGTAATATAGGTCTACAATATCATATCAAAAACTAATCTCATCCACACACAGAATAATAAGAACAACAGCAAATAAAAGAAAGTACATCAAGTCCAGTCTCAGCAGAGTATGTCGAGGAACAACCCGACAAGAGTCTAAAACACTGGTTCATCCGACCAGAACAAAAGAGTCCAAATAAAGTATCTGAAGAGTACAAATAACATAATCTCAAGTAAAATCTTCTGCCGTCACCTCTGCTTCTAGGATAGGTTCTCCTTCAGCAACAGCTCCTGGTATAGCTTCAGCTCCTGTCCCGTAAACCTCGGGATAATGTTCTTCTGCTAAACCTGGGGACATCATCCATAATCCAGGTCCTCAGGGGACATAGCAAGGTACAAATAATACAAGCCAGAAATAAATGCAGTGAAATAGTAAATGAAATAAGCAGGGTAACTACATAACCATCTAAGTGAAAATGCAACTGAGAGCAACACTAGTACTCAGGCTGAGACTGCTACAAGCTCTGTGTCGGGGAGCCGGTAGCAGCAATATCTAGTAGTGGTCTAGCTCTGCTCGAGAGTCTACAACCTCACAATAGTAGTATATATGTATAGAACAGCCTGTAGCCTGTGTGTCTCTCCCCACCCAATGTAACCACACGTCTCATGTCCATGTCACGTGAGATCAGATCTAATGCAACAGTCATAAACTAAGAATATATAACTATGTCCATCCTGTATCCTATACAGTATCACCTTGAATATGTCAGGAAGATTCTGTCAATGTATGGTGTCAAGTGTCCTAGGTTGTAGTGTACTTGATAATCAAGCACGAGAATATAAAGGGTCTCGAATGTCCATCACTAAATGACGTACACAACTCCGCGTACGGGGTTGGCACCCGACTGTGATCGGACACAAAGTACGTCATACGGTCCTAGGTTATAGCATGTACAATATTCCAGAAAATAAAGCAAAAGAACTAAATAAACTAATAAACTGCAATTTATGGCAAGGTACACTTGCCTGGGATTGGAATATCAGTGGCGGTCCTTGTAACAGTGGGTTCAGCAATAACTCCTCCAAAAGCTGAAATGAACATTACCAACAGTCTCAGAACATAGAAATTAGTTAGAAACGCCTGTCCTTAAGTCCAGTTTGGACACAAGGGCAAAAACGACATTTCTAGGCCAAAGCGGGTCCATGTGTGGGCCGCTTTGCACCGAAAATCGGGTCAGGGTCAAAGGTTTCCAAATCAGTCCAACTTAGTGCCAACAAGTCAGGAACGTTGATACGAACCCAACGGAACTTCCAGAATTGGATTCCGATGAGCCGTTCTCAAAATCGCCCGTCAGGTGGAGCCTGTGGGGCCCACGACACGCGATTTTCCAACATTCTCAGAATCAAACAAAACTTGACCCACAGGACCAGCGTATTGCTACGAGTCCGATGGCGCAGGTTTCGTCTCAATCCGACGTGTATACACTAAGTTACAGTGAGATTTAGAAAATACGGATACGGGGTGATGTCCGCGGATACGCACTGATTCTGGTGTGCACGCACATCCGAATCAGCTTCTGCGAAAGCCCGCACGTCCGTATCAACGATGCTGACGTGTCGGCGAAGACCGCACGTGACCAAGTCATCCCGTTTGGCGGGGCGTACTCGATTCCGGGGTGAAACAGGGCTAAGTTTTTCCTGTTTTTGGATCGCGGTGTGCGATCACCACAGGACGCGATACCCCGAGCAATTTGTCTGGGCACCGAGAGGGTCTAACAGGCTTCGCAAAGAAACTTACGGAATGGAAATCGGAGCTACGAGTAGGAAGTTATGAATACCTGAAAGAAGGCTGAAAATTCGAGTCCTACGTGTCCAAATTGTGTCCTGTACTCTAGGGTTTACTGTGTCCTCTGATCACCACAGTGTCCGGCCGTTTCCGGCTCGTACTCGCGTCCTGGGTCGCGTCCACGTCTGTCGGAGTCGGCCTAGGGTTCAGGAGGAAGCAGCGCCTGTCCTGGTGTGATCGGCGGCGTCTGGACGGCCGGATCTTGGCCGGACGGAGGAGAATTTGGGGGGCTCGGGTTCGACAGCAGGTTTGGGGCCGGAGGTGGCCGGACTCGGGTGCTGGAGGCTGGGCGAACTGGTCCTGGTGGTCGGGGCGGTTCCTCAGGGTGGTCAGAGGCGGATTGGAGGTCGCCGGAAGTCGTGGTTTCAAGGGGATTTCCGGCGGAGGTAGCTGGGTTTAAATAGGGTCGTCGGGGAGGCAAACCGCCGGAGGTTGGCCGGAAGGTGAAGGGGACGGGTCACCGGGTGAAGGGGAGCTGAACCGAGGGGTCAGCCGGCGGCCACGGCGGCGGAAACGGCCGCCGGCTGCCGAAGGGTCGGGTCTGTAGGGATTCGGGCGTTAGGGTTTCTAAGCGGGTCGGGCGGGTCCGAGCGGGTCGGGTCTGACCCGGATCCGACCCGCTAAGAGGGTTGGACCGGTTTAGTCAGACCGGGCGGTTCAGTCCAGGGTTCGGTAAAAATGGTTTGGTTTGATTTGGTTATTTAAATCAGTAAATTTTTACAATAGTTTTTAATGCTTTAAAAATTCATCCGGGGTCCAATAAATTCCCGGAAAAATACCCCATGCTCGGTTTTTAATTTTACACTGGAAAATATAATTTTCATCACATTTTAATATTATCTAATATCATTTAAAAATTCATTTTAAATCAGACAGCTTTAATTTACTGGTTTTAAAAATTACCGAAAATTGCTAATTAATTCCAGAAAATAAATTTTAAAATTCTTAAAAATTCAGGTGATTACATCCACAGCAGCTAATAATCTAGGGTTATTTAACAAAAAATAAACTAGGTCAAGTGTTCTACACATATCAAAAAGAATCACCAAATTCGGATCTCTGTGGTGTGAGATACGAACTCGACAACATGGGTGGTCATCGCAGTTTTCTGCGATCCCAGAATTCGGTCTGCTCGCGCCAACTTGGGCGCTGTTTTCACCTATGGGTACACGTTGTTCGAGGTCTGCTATTATACAAATATGGAAGAGGGTTAAGGGGTGAGCATACCGGTGAAGACGGAATGGCGTTTGGTTGGGCGAGTCGACGGAAAGCAACTCTGGAATGAAGGTACCTCGTGTGGGAATCTGCAGTGCGCGAGGTCGGGGTCGTCGGGATTGGTTTGGACGGCCTGACGGGGTTCTCTGGCTGCGGTGGCGGCTCTAGATGAGAAGAGGGGGTCTAGAGATTTTAGGTTAGGGTTTTATGAAATAATATATATATATATATATATATATATATATATATATATATATATATATATATATATATATATATATATAGGATAGGGAGAGAGAAGGGATATTGGTTAGCGGGTCCGTTTACAAAGGGAGGGGGGCGCTGTGTAATGGTCGTGGGAATTGGGTTGGCTGAGCTTGTTTGCTATGCTTTAGTTGGCTGTGCTTTTTGTGGGAGGGAATTCCAAGTAGTTTGCTTTTGTTTGCATGATTTGCTAAGTTATAGTAAGTTATTAGTAATAGTATTAGTTATTATTATATTATTAATTTCTTTTCTTTTCCTTTCTTTTTAAATATATATATATATATATATATATATATATATATATATATATATATACTCATAAGAAATTTAGATTAGAATAATGCACACCGTTAGGCTAGCAACTGCTCAAGGGGTCTCCTACATGGAATAAATTCCGAAAAATTCCTAATGGTCCCATAAATTCTCTATGTGTCCGAACACCTAAAATAAAAATTATTAAAAATCTATTTCTCCTATTTAGCCCTAATTACTATAATTAAATTATTAATTAATAAAAAAATAATAAATACGATTTTTAGAAATAGGGGTTTTACATTCTACCCAACTTATAAAAATTTTGTCCTCAAAATTAAAATTAAGCCGCGGTAGAAAGTCAAGGGTGGTATAAGATTTGCATTGTTTAAAATGCAAAGCTAGGTTTAAAGGGTGGACGATGTTGCGCGTTGCACATCCCGAAAAAAAATTATGGAAAAATCCACATGAGCGGAAAAAAAAATAGGTTTCTTCATGTGTCATGTCCAATGGTGTGGACACCTAAATGCTATTTTGCATAAATACGCCCAACAATTGAAAAATTGCACAAAGATGAGAATTGGATGATGGGCACGTCTAGGATAAAGGTGTAGAATTTATAGGAAGGCAGTGGCTAGTGTAGTGCTCCAATTATCGGAGCACGATAAGGTGCGCTAAGTGATTATTGCAAAATTAAATAAAATATCGTGTTCTATCTCTAACTGGACTCAATCTAACCTTAGTCTCACTATCTCAGCCAAGTAGGTCTAATTTTGGGTGAGGGTTCACAATCTACCGAACTTTAATTTATCCATCTATCACATAAGGCTACACATCTAAGAAAACAATTTCTCAGATTATTTAATCATGTTACTTAATCCTCAAAGTTTTAATACAAAACATATCATCTATGATATGCCCTTAATCAATTATAAAAGAGAGTTACTAAGTCATGTGATTAGCCTTATGGGGTATATCTAGTACTATCAGTGTCAACTTATACCAGCACAAGATTTTGTCTTTCCGAAATAAGGGAAGACGGAGAGCAATAATAAAGAATTCAAGGTGAAGATGATAGAATACAAGTACGAGGCTCAAAGAGATCAAAGAATTCGAAAAGAGAGTTGTCAGGACAGTTGTGGATTGAAATCCTATTTTTGGTAATTCCTATTTACATGCTCGTATCAGTACAGTCATGTAACCGATACGATATATCCGACATGTCAAGGGACAAGTATATCCGTCTACTACCATATATCTCAATCCACGTAAAGTAGTCATGCGAAGAGCGAACCAAGCGCACTAAGGTTAGCTAGACCTTAATACACCAATTCTGATTAGGCAATTGTATCATTGTGTGCACCCAATAATACATATGCCATGAGCAAGCTTGATAAAAGAATAAGCTTGCAAAAACTAGGCTATAATAGCAGCATAAGTCAAGGTAGTACAGCAAATATAAATACGCTGGATTATGATGAAAGAAGGTACATAACAATTCAAGTTCACAAAAAGATAAGACTCTTACAATCTCTACAGTTGTCATACTAACTCCCTGTGTAAGTCGATAGTCGACCAAATAGGGGTATAAGATTCTAAGTTCTACAGTCTGATGAAATATTATCTTCTTATGCTAGCACACAGTTAATGTCATTCAGCTACACTTCAATAATAGGTCAAAAGTCTATGTGATACTAGGTTGTGAGATATACTACCCAACTTATAACAATAAACTAATACTGTAATTGCCTTAAGGATACCGTAGAAACTCCTGTTAAGGTCTACGAGAAGAAGGTCTTGGTACTTATTAGGGTATCCTCTTTCATTACATAGGTCATGGTCGTCCTAAGTCTTAGTGCAAGTGTCAATAGTAAGAATGGAACAGTTACTGGCCCCAAGGGAAAGGGAATATAACTCGTATTGAGGTGGGGTACATATTACGCAATTTAAAAACTAAGAGATATACACCAGGTCTCAATCTACAAGAATAACTTAACCATCAAGTTCTAACTACTAAGCACACAATTTCAAAATTTAATATTAACAACTATAATCCCAGCAACTATATGTCCTTAACACAGAATAAATCACCTGGCCTACAATCAGAAGTGTCAGATGGCACGAGTTAAAAGATAAAGAATAGAGAAACAAAATTTAGTCGTCGCACAATTTAGCGAATGCTAAGGTCGCAGAGGAACAATATATATGAAATTAAAATAGGGGGCTCTATATAGCATCGTGGTTTTCTAAGGAGGAGTGGTATGCTAGTTGCTATGTTCGAGTTATGATCAAGAGAAATATTATATTCATTGCTCTTGGCTTCCTAAGGTACTGTCTGCTACTAATAAGACTATGATCTAAGTTTATAGTTCTCCAATACTATCTAACTATGAAGGTTAGGTTTAGTCCTAATATTCAATTTTGGTTTTCTATTGGTTCCTCAATACTAGGGTCAAACATTATGGTAAAACTTCTAACTAACTCTAGTAGCGTCTATACTACTCTCAAGTCTTTATAATACATCAAGGGGTAAGGGTAAACCAATCTATAGATAAGAAATTCTAGGGTTCACTGGATATTCTAAACTTAGTGGTGTGTCTATATTCTCGTTGTATTCTTAATAGGTGTGCTACTATAATTATCATCCTAATAACAAGGGTTCCTATATTCTAGCAGAAGACTATACTCAAAGAACTATTAGGGAAGTATAGGAATCAAGCAGGATGCAATTATTCAGATAGAACAGATAGAAGGAAGATGAATCATAGTCAATTGTGGATGAGATCTTATACTCTATTCCTAGGTGCAGGCTTGTTCGGTACAATAACGTAACCGAGACAATATGCTCTCGACCTGCATGGACATATATATATATATATATATATATATATATATATATATATATATATATATATATATATATATATGATAGGGAGAGAGAAGGGATATTGGTTAGCGGGTCCGTTTACAAAGGGAGGGGGGCGTTGTGTAATGGTCGTGGGAATTGGGTTGGCTGAGCTTGTTTGCTATGCTTTAGTTGGCTGTGCTTTTTGTGGGAAGGAATTCCAAGTAGTTTGCTTTTGTTTGCATGATTTGCTAAGTTATAGTAAGTTATTAGAAATAGTATTATTATTAGTATTAGTTATTATTATATTATTAATTTCTTTTCTTTTCCTTTCTTTTTAAATATATATATATATATACATATATATATTTGTATATATATATATATATATATATATATATATATATATATATATATATATATATACTCATAAGAAATTTAGATTAGAATAATGCACACCGTTAGGCTAGCAACTGCTCAAGGGGTCTCCTACATAGAATAAATTCCGAAAAATTCCTAATAGTCCCATAAATCCTCTAAGTGCCCGAACACCTAAAATAAAAATTATTAAATATCTATTTCTCCTATTTAGCCCTAATTACTATAATTAAATTATTAATTAATAAAAATAATAATAAATACAATTTTTAGAAATAGGGGTTTTACAGTGATGCCAGTAGTGATTCCAGAATAGAGGCCAGAAACATGAAATATACGTGTCGCAAGTAAATAAATCCAAAAATATCAGTCAGTGTCCCGTGTTGTGCCAGAATAATCAGATGATACTATACTAGAAGCTGAATCATAATAATCATCAGATAATAAAAACTATCAAAGAATGTACTCGCCTGACGTCCTGAGCAACTGGCGATCCGAACTGGTGTCGCAAGGACCTATTACGAAAAGCAAGGTTAAACAGGGTTCTAATGAGTTAAACAGATATAAAATAACTAAAAATAGGCTTCTAGGGTCGTTCTAGGTCAAACGGGTCAAACCGGTGAAATCTGGGTCAAAAAGTCAACTCTAGGTCCAAAAAGTCAACTCTGGGTCAAAACTAGGTCAAAAGTTGACTTTGGCGGTCAACCGAGTCAACTACGGTCAAGTCTAGGTCAAACTAGGGTGCTCCTGAAATTCTAGGTCAAACCGAGCTCATTAAGCTAGAAAACTCTCAAACTCGCCTCCTTGAGATACCGGGATACCCTCGGTATTCGATACCTCAACCTAGGCTATGCACCCCGCCTATACCCGCTAAAACCTATGCTAGCACTCGTAAATATATACACATAAGCATATAAAAATTACTCCAATACTATTCCTAGGCTATTGCTCAAATATCCCGCTCGAAACTCAATACCTTGGATATCTCAAGGTATTGAGATACCTCGGTATCTCAAGGTATTGAGATACCGCTCTAAACTCAACCCTACTACCCCTCTAGCTAACTAACTATGCATAAACATATATATATCTAGCTATAATCTAGGCTAAAATATAGATATCTAATACATATAGGCATATACCTAGGTATCTACATATATATATATCTCACATACACACATATACACATACATATATACCTTACCTTACCTATACATATATATATATATATATATATATATATATATATATATATATATATATATATATATATATATATATATATATATATAGATAGATATCTAACTATCTATCTAGCTATGTATATATCTATTTATAAATCTATCTATCTCTCTCTCTAGATATCTATAGATATATATAGCTATAGGTATATATATATATCTATACCTTAGATATTTATCTATCTAACTATATAATTATCTATATATATATCCATTTACCTAGATATCTATCTACCTATGTATCTATCTATCTAATACCTATTTACCTATCTATCAACTATCTATCTATTTATTTATCTATGTATCCATCTATCTAACATCTATCTATCCATCTAGCTATCTACCTATGTGTCTATCTAT
Source organism: Iris macrosiphon (assembly GCA_036927795.1). Classification (NCBI taxonomy): domain Eukaryota; kingdom Viridiplantae; phylum Streptophyta; class Magnoliopsida; order Asparagales; family Iridaceae; genus Iris; species Iris macrosiphon. Next base: position 11,456,811 of record JAYESA010000009.1, read on the forward strand.
TTATCTAGTTATCTAATTATCTAGCTATCTAACTATTTATGTATCAAACCATAGATACCTATCTATCTATTTATCTATCTATCTAATAATCTAACTATCTATCTATATCTATATATCCATCTAGTATATATATATATATATATATATATATATATATCTAGCTAACTATTATCTATCTAATAATCTATCTATTAGACTATCAAACTACCTCTCTACCTAGTATCTATCTATCTAACTATCTACGTAACTATCTATTTATATAACTTCTAACAATCTAACTACTTATCTATCTAGATAACTATCTAACTATCTCTAATATCTATCAATCTATATATCTATCTATATTGATAAAGGTATGCCTATATCTCTCTCACACTAAGCTACCCCGCTCCCGCGAACATCTGTTGCTGCTGCTCAAACCTGCTGCTGCTTGCTGCAGCCTCAAATGCTTGCTGCTGCTGCTGCTAGCATAAAGCTACTGCTGCTGCTGAGCATGCTGCTGCTGCAGCATGCTGGAGCTGCTGCTGCTGCCACCTATTTTGCTGCTGCTGCTGCTGTTCTGTTCAGGTTCCCCCCCCCCCCCCCTCTCTCACTCTCACACACACACACAACCACATACAGACACACACACATATATATATATATATATATATATATATATATATATATATATATATATATATATATACATATATCTATATATATACATACAACCATATATATATATACACACACACTCTATATATTTACATATATCTACACACACACACACTAACATATATATATTTATACACACACAAACACTAACATATAAATACACACACACACATACAAGCACATACATATATCTATATATATATATATATATATAAACACACATCTACATATATATACACACATATATCTATATATCTATATATATATATATATATATATATATATATATATATATATATATATATATATATATATATATATATATATATATATATATATACATATACACACTCACACTCAACACACACACACACACACACATATATATATATATATATATATATATATATATATATATATATATATATATATATATATATATATATATATACCCTCACACACACACTCTCACACACACTGACACACACTCTCACTAATACATAACCACACACAAATACATATATATATAAATATATATACATATATACACACAAACTCATATACATATATATATATATATATATATATATATATATATATATATATATATATATATATATATATATATATATATAAACACTCACTCACACTCACACACACACTCACCTTCAAACATACACTAGCACCAACCTACACTCACACAAGCACCCACTAACACACTCACACAAGCACTCACTAACACTCTCACACAAGCACAAAAACACATACATATATAAAATATATATATATATAACACACAAAAATATATATATACACATATATATATAAACACAACACCACAACGCACAACGCTCACAATGTCCCACCAACGCACGCCCAACGATCCCTACACGCACAAACACCTATAAATATATAAAATATAGCCTAAGAACTCTAGCACACACTCTCCGATGCTAACCCAATACGCACACAAGCCCGAAACTAGAAAACCACGCCGAAATGGCCATTCGGTCATTTCGACGAACACGCGGTGTGCGGTTCGAAAAACCTCCTGAAACGCACACCAAACCAACTCAGAATCGGCCCAAAATTTACTCACGAGTCCTAAACGATGTCTAGGTCCTAGAAAAAGTGCTACTGTATCGATTCTAGGTCCGTGACGAAAACGCGCACGCACTTAGAATCGACGACAACGAAAACCCCAAATTCGCCCGTAACGCCCGTTTCTTTGCGACACGGCTTCCCGTGTCCCAACGGAGACACGCACTCACCCTCAAGACACCCGACAACGTCTACCTAGGTCCGACTAACCTAGGGCATCACCCAAAATTGGGCCAAATTCGGATTCCATCCGAAATTGACACAAAACCTAGTGTTAAAGTCTTCAAACACTACCAAACTAGTTCCAACTTCCTCCCACGGGTAGTCCTAAGGTTTAGGAATGTTCTAAACTATTAATTATACTATATAAGAGTAATTACAAGGAGTAAATCAGGGTTTATCTCTTGGGAGTTGGAATCCCAAGCCAAAGTCTTCAAAAAGCTCCAAATCTACCACACCTAGCTTCCAAGCTCCCAAATCTAGCTCCAACACCAAATCTAAGCTCTACCCACCTAGGTTGGGGAAGAATGCAAGGTTAGGGTTCATAACCATGGAGAATAGAAGAAGAAAGAAGAGAAATAGGAGTACTTACTTGAAGTTGGGAGGAAGAAATAAGAAGAAAGAGTGGAGAGGAAGAAGAAGTAGTGTAAAACCCCTTCCTAGAAAATCGTATATACCTTTTTATTTATTAATTATTAATTAAACTATAGTAATTAGCGCTAAATAGGAGAAATAGATTTTTATTAATTTTTATGTTAGGTGTTCGGGCACTTAGAGGACTTGTGGGACCATCAGGAATTTTTCAGAATTTATTTCATGTAGGAGACCCCTTGAGCTGTTGCTAGCCTAACGATGTGCAATACCCTAATCTATAAATTTTCTTGTGTGTGAATATATATATATATATATATATATATATATATATATATATATATATGTGTGTACATATATATTTAAAAAAAGAAAAGAAAGTATAAGAATTAATTTAATAAGAGTTAATAATAATAATAATAATAATAATATAATAATAATACTACAAACCATTCTGACTATTATCCTTTCTTAGCATACTTTGCTTAGCCTCAGCCAACTTGCTGAGAGAAAGCCCGCCCATAATCCCTTAGCACCCGCAGCAACTTGACATATGCAGACCCGCCCCTTTGATTCCTTCAGCGGCTTCACCCGCGGACCGCTCCTCCTCCCTCTCTCTTTCCTATATTATATAATATATATATATATATATATATATATATAGTTAGCTCCCAAAAACCCTAATATAAATTTCCAGACCTCCTCTTCCCATCTAGAGCCGTCACCGCAGCCAGAGAAGCCCCGCCAAGCCATCCAACCATCCCGTCGACGCCGACCTCGCGAACTGCAGTTTCTCACTCGAGGCACCTTCGCTCCGGCGTGATTTTCCGTCGACTCGCTCGACCAAACGCTGTTCCGTCTTCATAGGTATGATCATCCCTTAACCCTCTACAATATTTGTTTTATAGCCAACCTCGGAAAACGTGTGTCCCTAAGTGAAAAATAGCGTCCAAAGTGGACGGACAGACCCAATTATGGAATCGCAAAAAACTGCGGTGACCACCCCTATTGCCGAGTTCGTATCTCCCACCACAGAGATCCGAATTCGGTGATTCTTTTTGATACCTGTAGAATTCTTGACCTAGTTTATTTTCTGTAAAATAACCCTATGCTATTAGTTGCTGTGGACATAATGATATTCGTCACAAAACTGCGCGCACCCACTTTTTCCAGATTTCCAAAAGTTGGAAAACGGAGCGCGCCCCGCCAAACGGGACCAGCCCGTCGTGTGCCAAGTATACCGAATGGTACACGCAGCATAACCGGACATGTGAAAATTTGTGGAGACTGATTCGGACGAGTGTGCGCGCCAGAATCAGGCCGTATCCGCGGACACATCTCGTGTCGCAACTTTTGTGGAACTCGTGCGTATTTTGTGCACGCTTGTCAGATTGTGACGAAACTTGAGCCACTGGACTCGTGGTAACGCGCTGGCCCTGTGACCCAATTTTTACTCATTTCTGAGACGGTTGACCAGATCGCCAATTGGCGGGTCCCACAGTTGACTTTTTGGACAAAATTCTGTTCGGCCTATCAGAATCCATATTTGGACATACTGTTGGGTTCATATTGACATCTAGAGTTGTTTGACCCATAGTTTGTCCCATTTAGAGACTGTTACCCTCGGCACGCTTTTCGGTGCAAAGTGGACCCCACTTTTATCCGAAATTACCGTTTTGCCCTGTGTCCAAATTGGACGAAAGGGATGTGTTTTTTTAGCTATTTTGCTTATTTTGGGAACGTTGGTGATATTTATTTCAGCATCCGGAGACATTTGTTCTGAGACCATAGCTTCTGGTCCTGTGTATTGGACATCTGGACGTGACATTTTGCAGTTTCTTGCCAGGCAAGTATACCTTGCCATTGTACTGTTATTTTTATTCCATATGTTGCACGCATCTTTATTTTCTGTCTTTAGTTCATATATTTTTAATTGTTATGTAAAATGCTCGCGACGGTGACGTCGCGATATGTTTTTATTTATGTATTTGCATTGACCTGTTTATGAGACTACCCCATTATCATGTAGCATCATTAGGATCATTTGACTGTGACACATATTTTTACACGAGTTGTGAGTCTCATATAGATCATGGACGCACGTATTGACTGATCATCGGTACGTGTGGGACGTGCGTTAGGAATAATTGCTGTTAGAAACTTTGTATGCTAGAAGACTTAGCAGTTATTAGAGGTCTATGGACATAGCCTATTGTAGTACGGTGGTCCCATCCTTGTCCTTTTTTGGTTACAGGATTGGGCTAGGGTACTAAGGATAGGCTATGGACCAAATCGTGTCATGGATGTGACATGCTTAGAGCATTGGGTGGGAAGAACAACAAGTAAGGCATTTGGGCTCCTTTGTACTTTCCTTGTGTAACCCGTACGCTCCGTCGGAGATACGCGGTCATGATGACCCCTATATATTATCATGGCGGGCCTCCGGTGTTCGAAAGACGCCGTGCCTTTGTAGGCCCTGGATCTCCAAGAGAACTATGCCAATCCCATTTATGGCCAGATAGCCCACTTGTTAGAAAGTTGTTCTTAACCGCATTCACTTTAGACGGTTAGGCGACCCTTTGGATATTTATTTCAGTACTTTATTGGCATGTGTTTAAGTATCTTGTTATGTCCCTCTGAGGACCTGGTCCGCTGCCAGGTGTACCTGTTCTTGAGTATTTGCGGGAGCACAGATTTGGAAGGATATAGACGCTCCGTGGATGTCTTCTCTTCGAGCCTTGATTGGTAGCTGGTACTTATATTGTTTGAGTAAGTTGTACTTATATTGTATTTACTTTTTCATTCGAGTTGGTAGTGGATTTGTTTCCATCCAACTATTATCTTTAGATCCTTTTTATTGAGATCTAGTTTCATAGATACTGGTTATTTATTTCTATATAATTTTGGTGAATGAGATTTAGATTTTCCCCTGTGACTTGTATTACATTTTTACCACTTGTGGATTTGATATTCATAATTCAGCGTACGTATGGATTTGGTTTCCATATATTGGAGTTGCCATATCCATGCGGCTGGCATGCTTACGTGTCCTAGTCCTACGTATTTTTGGGACTGGGGCGTGACATGTTTTTGTGGTGGCCCATGCAGGTCAAGAGCATATTGTCTCGGTTACGTTACTGTACCGAACAAGCCTGCACCTAGGACTAGAATATAGGATCTCATCCACAATTGACCATGATTCATCTTTCTCCTCTCTATTCTATTTGAATAATTGCATCATGCTTAATTCATGTACTTCCCTAATAGTTCTTTGAGTATAGCCTTCTGCTAGAATATAGGAACCTCTATTATTATGATGATAATTATGGTAGCACACCTATTAAGAATACAACGAGGATATAGATACACCACTAAGTTTAGAATATCTAGTGAACCCTAGAACTCCTCATCTTTAGATTGGTATACCATTACCCCTTGATGTATTAAGAAGACTTGAGTAGTATAGACACTACTAGAGATAGTTAGAAGTTTTACCATAATGTTTGACCCTAGTATTGAGGAACCAATGGAGAACCAATATTGAACATTAGGACTGAACCTAACCTTCATAACTGGATAGTATTAGAGAACTATAAAACTTATGTCATTGTCTTATTATTAGTAGACAAGTACCCTAGAAAGCCAAGAGCAATGCATAGAATATTTCCCTAATCATACCTCAAACATAGTAGCTAGCGTACCACTTCCCTTTAGAAACCATGATGCTATCTATAGGTCCTATTTTAAATTTCACATCTTGTTTCTCTGAAACCCTAGTGCTCACCACTCGCGCGACGACTAAATTATGATCTTTTTTTCTCCATCTTTCAATTCATGCCAATCTGACGCTTCTGATTTTAGACCAAGCAATTGTATTCTATGATAGGATATATGGTTTGCTAAAGTGATAGTTGTAATCTTGAATTTTGAATTTTGAATTGTGTGCCTTGTAGTTAGAACCTGTTAGTTAAATTGTTCAATTAGATTGTGATGATTACCCCTAGTTGTAGACCACGTAATTTGTACCCTCACCTCGATACACGTTAGACCCCTCCCCTTTAACGGACAGTAACTCTTCTATCCTTACCATTGACACCTGCTTGTAAGTGCTATGACTAAGACTTAGGATGACCATTACCTACATAAAAAGGATACCCTAATCAATACCAAGATTTTTTCTCATATACCCTAATAAAGAGTTTTTGTTTTATTTACATATGCAAGATTATTTTGTAGGACCCTCTTAAGACTGTCACAGTATTAGTTTAATTATTATAAGTTGGGTAGTTTGCCTCACAACCTAGTATCACATAGTCCACTTGACCCATCGAGGTAGTGTAACTAAATGACATTAATTTTATGCTAGCATTAGACGACAGTGTTTATTCAGACGGTGGAATTTAGAGGCCCATGCCCTATTTGGTTGACTAGCGACTTAGACAAGGAAGTTGTATGATAACCGCAGAGATTGTAGAATCTTTGTTATTATTGCTTATTCTGTTTTGTTTTTTTTTTAAACCTGAATTAATTTGTACCTCCTTTTATCATCATCTAGCGTACTTATATTGCTGTACCACCTTGACTTATACTGCTATTTTATAGCCTAGTTTTTGCAAGCTTATTCCTCATCAAGCTTGTTCATGACATATGTATTAGTGGGTCGACATACTAATACATTTCAGAATCAGTGTGTTAAGGTCTGGCCAACCTTAGTGCGCTTGATTCGCCCTTCGTAACGCTACTTTACGTGGATTGAGATATGTAGTGATTAGTAGACGAATATACTTGCCCTGGACATGTCTGACATATCGTGTCGGTTACATAACTGTACTAATACGAGCATGCGAACAAAGGATTACCAGAATAGGATTTCAATCCACAACTGCTTGACGATTCTCATTTGAATTCTTTAAACGCCTTGATCCCGATACTCCTATTCTATTACCTCCCTTGAACTCTTTATTATTGATCTCCGTCTTCCCTTATTTCGGAAGGACGAAACCTCGTGCTTGGTATGAATTGATACACAGAGAGTACTAGATATACCCCATAGGCCGATTACATACTTGAGGATCATCCTTTGTAATTAAGGACATATCATATGTGATATGGTCGGCATTAAAATTCGAGGATTGAATGACATAAGTAATTAAATTAAGGAATATTTTCTTAAGGTATATAGCCTTATGTGATAGAGGGGTAAATTTTAAGTTGGGTAGTAGTGCATTGTCAACTTGAGAGGAATTTCTTTTAGACTATGATCGAGTAAGACTAGATTTGGAGAGGTTCAAGCCATAGTAATTTTGAGAAATTTAGAAGGATGACTAAGATGATGAGGATCAATGAATTGATATTGAGGACCCAATTTTTATACCTTAAGTGCATAAGTTAAATTTTTGATCAATGAAGGTAGAATCACCAATTTGAATTTAGAGGATAAATATAGAATTTCAGACTTGAATATTGGTGGACTGCATTTAAATTATTATTTTTCAATTTGGTGATTTGAATTAAGAATTAAAATTTTGGGTTGGACGACCTATTTGAAATAATGAGGATGTGAATGGAATTTAAAGAGTTGAGGCATACAAAATTTTATAAGTGAAAATGGGAATATATTGGACTCAAACCACTTCTAAAGGAGATTATGATAGTTAGAGATCGTGAGGTAAAAGTTATATGCGTATGTAAATCTTGGAGATGTTATGTGGATATGGATAATTTGAAACAAGGGGAGAAGAGATAACCATAGGTTAAATTTGGATTGGAGCAGTGGTCAGCTTAACCTAGAAGTGACTGCAATGGATATGATTAGGATTTTAGTTATCGCAAGAAGATTACGACTAACTTGCCTTATGGTACATAAAGGATTAACCGATTCTGCCTTATTTCAATTTTGAGGACGACATTGTCTTATGTTGGCTGAATTGTGAACCCCTCACCCAAAATTTGACCTACTCGGCTTAGGTAGTGAGACTGAGGCTAGCACGAATCCACTTAGAAATAGAACATGATATTTTCATTTAGTTTTACAACATGGTATCTCTTGGCTCGTCTTACCATTATTTCGATAATTGGAGCACTTTCCTAGTCACTGCCCTCCTACAAATTTCACACCCTTATCCTAGACATGCCCATCATCCAATTCTCATCTTTGTGCAATTTTCCAATTGTTGGACGCTTTTATGCAAAAGAGCATTTATGTGTCCACACCATTGGACATGACACATGAAGAAACCTATTTTTCGCTCATATGGATTTTTCCATGATTTTTTTTTTCGGGATGTGCAACGTGCAACATCGCCCACCTCTTTAAACCTAGCCTTGCATTTTAAACAATGCAAATCTTATACCATCATTGTATTCTATCGTGGCTTAATTTTAATAAAAGGACAAAATTTTTATAAGTTTGGTAGAATGTAAAATCCCTTCCTAGAAAATCGTATATACCTTTTTATTTATTAATTATTAATTAAACTTTAGTAATTAGCGCTAAATAGGAGAAATAGATTTTTATTAATTTTTATGTTAGGTGTTCGGGCACTTAGAGGACTTGTGGGACCATCAGGAATTTTTCAGAATTTATTCCATGTAGGAGACCCCTTGAGCTGTTGCTAGCCTAACGATGTGCAATACCCTAATCTATAAATTTTCTTGTGTGTGAATATATATATATATATATATATATATATATATATATATATATATATATATATATATATATATATACAAATATATATATGTGTACATATATATTTAAAAAAATAAAAGAAAGTATAAGAATTAATTTAATAAGAGTTAATAATAATAATAATAATAATAATAATAATATAATAATACAACAAACCATTCTGACTATTATCCTTTCTTAGCATACTTTGCTTAGCCTCAGCCAACTTGCTGAGAGAAAGCCCGCCCATAATCCCTTAGCACCCGCAGCAACTTGACATATGCAGACCCGCCCCTTTGATTCCTTCAGCGGCTTCACCCGCGGACCGCTCCTCCTCCCTCTCTCTTTCCTATATTATATAATATATATATATATATATATAGTTAGCTCCCAAAAATCCTAATATAAATTTCCAGACCTCCTCTTCCCATCTAGAGCCGTCACCGCAGCCAGAGAAGCCCCGCCAAGCCATCCAACCATCCCGTCGACGCCGACCTCGCGAACTGCAGTTTTTTACTCGAGGTACCTTCGCTCCGGCGTGATTTTCCGTCGACTCGCTCGACCAAACGCTGTTCCATCTTTATAGTTATGATCATCCCTTAACCCTCTCCAATATTTGTTTTATAGCCAACCTCGAAAAACGTGTGCCCCTAAGTGAAAAACAGCGTCCAAAGTGGACGGACAGACCCAATTCTGGAATCGCAAAAAACTGCGGTGATCACCCCTATTGCCGAGTTCGTATCTCCCACCACAGAGATCCGAATTCGGTGATTCTTTTTTATACCTGTAGAATTCTTGACCTAGTTTATTTTCTGTAAAATAACCCTATGCTATTAGTTGCTGTGGACATAATAATATTCGTCACAAAATTGCGTGCACCCACTTTTTCCAGATTTCCAAAAGTTGGAAAACGGAGCGCGCCCCGCCAAACGGGACCGTCCCGCCGTGTGCCAAGTATACCGAATGGTACACGCAGCATAACCGGACACGTAAAAATCTGTGGGGACTGATTCGGACGCGTGTGCGCGTCGGAATCAAGCCGTATCCGCGGACACATCTCGTGTCGCAACTTTTGTGGAACTCGCGCGTATTTTGTGCACGCTTGTCAGATTGCGACGAAACTTGCGCCACTGGACTCGTGGTAACGCGTTGTGTCACGACCCGCACCCGGAAATTCGGGCACGAGTGCGTGGGTACGTCCAGCCTACGCTGCAGAGTCGGCGGTAGTACGCTGTCTAGGTCAAATCCATATTTAATTTAAATCTAGCTCATTCACAGTAATTAAACAGGCAAGGAAAAGAAAGGAAATGCTGAGATTTTATAACTGAAAAATGATAAACAGATCCAGAGTTATTACAAAACCAGGAGTTAAATCGGGGACAAACCCGATTACTAAGATGAACGGAAAAGAAATAACTACTGCTAACTACTCCGCAGGAGTAGCTTCCTGTGTGGGAACTGGCTCTGCAACCGTATCACCTGCTGCCTCGTAGGGGCCATAATAGGTGGGGGCAAGGTTCTCATCATCGCCTAAATCAACAGATCCAGTCAGGAAAGGAGCAGAGTACACAGTGCACAACAAGATTAAACTAAATATTTATGACAATTAAATTGAATATCATGTTGAGAAACTGCATAACAGAACATCATTATCTCAGAGTTAAAGCTGTAAACAGGAATATGAGAAAACAGAAATAAATGAGACAGGAAAATGAACTACAACAGTCAGCAAGAAGTATAACATGACCAGAAACTATCTGTGTGAACTTGTGTTTGTTTTTAGAATACATAGTTGGCATATAGGGGTTTATAAGGCTAATCCGGCCATCATAAACGGCTATTAAACAGGGAAAATTGAGATCCGGCTGAGGTACAGTCGCGTACCAACAGCTATTAAACATGGTAGGGGAAAGGGTAAACTACATGCCTTCTAGTATTCTCCCACCCGACATGGAAAACAAGACATGAACTCCAACATTCAAGAAATGAAATATAGCATTTCTAACACTAGGTGTAATCATCAAGGGTACTAATAAAGCAGGGAATTAATTATCACAATATAAAGATTTAATTTGAAGTGCAGGTACTTGCCTGTTGTTTGGATCTGATTAATTGTTCTTGGGGAAATTCCAGAGATGAGTCCAAAAGCTGAAATAGACATTACCATCACACTCAAAAGATGTCAAATAGCTAGAAACGCCTGTCCTTGGGTCCAATTTGGAGACAAGGGCAAAAATGACAGTTTTGGGTCAAAACGGGGTCCGCCGGTGGGCCCGCTTTGCACCGAAAAACGTGTCCGGGTCAACGGTCTCCAAATTTACCAAACTTAGTGTCAACAGGTCAGGAACGCTGATACAAACCCAACGGAACTTCCAGATTTGGATTCCGATGAGCCGAACACAAAATCGCCCGTCGAGCGGGGCCTATGGGGCCTACGACACGCGATTTCGTCAACGTTCTCAGAATCGAACCTAACTTGACCCACAGGACCAGCGTATCGCTACGAGTCCGATGGCGTAAGTTTCGTCTCAATCTGACCAGTGTACAAGAAGTTAGGGCAAAATGCCAAAAAATCGGATACGGGACGATGTCCGCGGATACGCGTTGATTCCGGTGTGCACGCACACCCGAATCAGCTTCCGTGAAATCTCACATGTCCGTATCGACGGTGCGCACGTATCTGTGAAGACCGCACGCGACCAAGTCGTCCCATTTGGCGGGGCGTACTCAGTTCCGGGGTGAAACAAGGTCTGGTTTTTCCTTTTTTTTATCGCGGTGTGCGATCACCACAGGACGCGATGCCCCGAGCGGTTTATCCGGATACCGAGAGGGTCATACAGGCTTCGCAACGCAATTTACGGAATTAAAAACGGAGCTACGAGCAAAAAGATACACGTACCTGAATGGGATCCGAAAATCGGGTCTTCACCGTGTCCGTGTCGTGTCCGACACGGAATTTGGGAATTAGGGTTTAGGGTTAGGGTTTGGGTTCCCAGGCGGAGGACGGCGGCTCGGGCGGCGGGGGAGGCCGGAGGCGGTCGAGGGCGGCTGGGGGAGCGCTGGCGGCGCTGGCCGGAGGCGGCGGCGCGCCGGAGCGGGCCGTGGCGGCTCAGGCGAGGGAAAGGAAGAGGAGAGGGAGGCGGCTGCTGGCGGCTGGCGGCCTCGCGGGGGTGGCGCCGGAGCGGGACGGCGGCGGCGAAGCTGGGAGGCGGCGCGGCGAGGAGGGCGGTGGCTGGAGTCGGGCGGCCGGCGAGGGGAGGGGCTGGCTGGAGCTGGAGGCGGGGGGTTTTTAAAGGGGGAAGCGGGTGGTGGCGCTCCGGGCGAGGCGGAGGGGAGAGCGGGGGGCGTGGCGAGGAGGCGGGCTGCGTGGCCGGGTGGGGCGGCGCGTGGCCGGGCGGGGCGGCGCAGGCGACGGAGGCGGCGGAAGACTCGGGGGCGTGGGGGTCAGGGGAGAGGGGAACGGGTGCGGGTCCGGGCGGGTGCGGGTCGGGTTCGGGTGGACCCGACCCGACCCGGTAGGGATTTGGGTCTGGGCCGGATGGGCGGGATGGATGCTGGGCTCGGCCCACTGGGCCGGGCCGGCCTAATAATAATAATAATAATAATAATAATAATAATTAACAAATAAATAAATAAATAGTTTTAGGTGATTAAAAATAGGTTCGGGGTCCAATAAATTCCAGAAAAATTACCCTAAGTCCAGTTTTTTATTTTACACCCAAAAATATTATTTTCATAATATTTTAATGTTGTTTATTATCAATTAAAAATCATGTAATAATTTAAAACCCTGATTTTAATTTCAGAAAATTCCCAGAAAATTCCAGAAAATTGTGAAAAATCCTAATTTTAATATTTTTGAAAAATCAGGGGCTTACACGCTGGCCCTGTGACCCAATTTTCACGCATTTCTGAAACGGTTGACCAGTTCGCCAATTGGCGGGTCCCACAGTTGATTTTTTGGACAAAATTCTGTTCGGCCTATCGGAATCCACATTTGGACATACCGTTGGGTTCGTATTGACATCTAGAGTTGTTTGACCCATAGTTTGTCCCATTTAGAGACTGTTACCCTCGGCACACTTTTCGGTGCAAAGTGGACCCCACTTTTACCCGAAATTACCGTTTTGCCCTGTGTCCAAATTGGACGAAAGGGATGTATTTTTTAGCTATTTTGCTTATTTTGGGAACGTTGGTGATATTTATTTCAGCATCCGGAGATATTTGTTCTGAGACCATAGCTTCTGGTCCTGTGTATTGGACATCTGGACGTGACATTTTGCAGTTTTTTGCCAGGCATGTATACCTTGCCATTGTACTGTTATTTTTATTCCATATGTTGCACGCATCTTTATTTTCTGTCTTTAGTTCATATATTTTTAATTGTTATATAAAATGCTCGCGGCGGTGACGTCGCGATATGTTTTTATTTATGTATTTGCATTGACCTGTTTATGAGACTACCCCATTATCATGTAGCATCATTAGGATCATTTGACTGTGACACATATTTTTACACGAGTTGTGAGACTCATATAGATCACGGACGCACGTATTGACTGATCATCGGTACATGTGGGACGTGCGTTAGGAATAACTGCTGTTAGAAACTTTGCATGCTAGAAGACTTAGCAGTTATTAGAGGTCTATGGACATAGCCTATTGTAGTACGGTGGTCTCATCCTTGTCCTTGTTTGGTTGTAGGATTGGGCTAGGGTACTAAGGATAGGCTATGGACCAAATCGTGTTATGGATGTGACATGCTTAGAGCATTGGGTGGGGAGAACAACAAGTAAGGCATTTGGACTCCTTTGCACTTTTCTTGTGTAACCCGTACGCTCCGCCGGAGATACGCGGTCATGATGACCCCTATATATTATCATGGCGGGCCTCCGGTGTTCGAAAGACGTCGTGCCTTTGTAGGCCCCTGGATCTCCAAGAGAACTATGCCAATCCCATTTATGGCCAGATAGCCCACTTGTTAGAAAGTTGTTCTTAACTGCATTCACTTTAGACGGTTAGGCGACCCTTTGGATATTTATTTCAGTACTTTATTGGCATGTGTTTAAGTATCTTGTTATGTCTCTCTGAGGACCTGGTCCGCTGCCAGGTGTACCTGTTCTTGAGTATTTGCAGGAGCACAGATTTGAAAGGATATAGACGCTCCGTGGATGTCTTCTCTTCGAACCTTGATTGGTAGCTGGTACTTATATTGTTTGAGTGAGTTGTACTTATATTGTATTTACTTTTCCATTCGAGTTGGTAGTGGATTTGTTTTCATCCAACTATTATCTTTAGATCCTTTTTATTGAGATCTAGTTTCATAGATACTGGTTATTTATTTCTATATAATTTTGGTGGATGAGATTTAGATTTTCCCCTGTGACTTGTATTACATTTTTACCACTTGTGGATTTGATATTCATAATTCAGCGTACGTATGGATTTGGTTTCCATATATTGGAGTTGCCATATCCATGCGGCTGGCATGCTTACGTGTCCTAGTCCTACGTATTTTTGGGACTGGGCGTGACAAGTAGTGAAGAAGAAGGAATGGGGGGGGGGGAATGGCTGCTGTTATGCACGAGAATGGGGCTGGTTTGGTCGGCCACACACCTAATAAAGGGTTCACTAATTCTCCAAATGCCCAAAATGCCCCCCTCTCACTTGGTTTTGGGTTTTGGGTTCCAAAAGCACTCAAACTAACTTCAAATCTCTCCAACTAACCCACTAAAAATATAATAAATATTCTAAACCCAAAAATAAGTCTCACAAGGGTGTGGGCTGGGTCGGACATGGGTCCACTAGGGTCTGACCTATTGCGAAAGCAAGGTTAAATAGGGTTCTAATGAGTTAAAAAAATATAAAATAACTAAAAATAGGCTTCTAAGGTCGTTCTAGGTCAAACGGGTCAAACCGGTAAAATCTGGGTTAAAAAGTCAACTTTAGGTCCAAAAAGTCAACTCTGGGTCAAAACTAGGTCAAAAGTTGACTTTGGCGGTCAACCGAGTCAACTACGGTCAAGTCTAGGTCAAACTAGGGTGCTCATGAAATTCTAGGTCAAACCGAGCTCATTAAGCTAGAAAACTCTCAAACTCGCCTCCTTGAGATACCGGGATACCCTCGGTATTCGATACCTCAACCTAGGCTACACACCCCGCCTATACCCGCTAAAACCTATGCTAGCACGTGTAAATATATACACATAAGCATATAAAAATTACTCCAATACTATTCCTTGGCTATTGCTCAAATACCCCGCTCGAAACTCAATACCTTGGATATCTCAAGGTATTGAGATACCGCTCTAAACTCAACCCTACTACCCCTCTAGCTAACTAACTATGCATAAACATATATATCTAGCTATAATCTAGGCTAAAATATAGATATCTAATACATATAGGCATATACCTAGGTATCTACATATATATATCTCACATACACACATATACACATACATATATACCTTACCTTACCTTACCTTACCTTACCTTACCTTACCTATACATATATATATATTTATATCTAGATATCTAACTATCTATCTAGCTATGTATATATCTATTTATAAATCTATCTATCTCTCTCTCTCTAGATATCTATAGATATATATAGCTATAGGTATATATATATCTATACCTTAGATATTTATCTATCTAACTATATAACTATCTATATAGATATCCATTTACCTAGATATCTATCTACCTATGTATCTATCTATCTAATACCTATTTACCTATCTATCAACTATCTATCTATTTATTTATCTATGTATCCATCTATCTAACATCTATCTATCCATCTAGCTATCTACCTATGTGTCTATCTATTTATCTAGTTATCTAATTATCTAGCTATCTAACTATTTATGTATCAAACCATAGATACCTATCTATCTATTTATCTATCTATCTAATAATCTAACTATCTATCTATATCTATATATCCATCTAGTATATATATATATATATATATATATATATATATATATATATATATATATATATATATATATATATATATATATAGCTAACTATTATCTATCTAATAATCTATCTATTAGACTATCAAACTACCTCTCTACCTAGTATCTATCTATCTAACTATCTACATAACTATCTATTTATATAACTTCTAACAATCTAACTACTTATCTATCTAGATAACTATCTAACTATCTCTAATATCTATCAATCTGTATATCTATCTATATTGATAAAGGTATGCCTATATCTCTCTCACACTAAGCTACCCCGCTCCCGCGAACATCTGTTGCTGCTGCTCAAACCTGCTGCTGCTTGCTGCAGCCTCAAATGCTTGCTGCTGCTGCTGCTAGCATAAAGCTACTGCTGCTGCTACAGCATGCTGGAGCTGCTGCTGCTGCCACCTATTCTGCTGCTGCTGCTATTCTGTTCAGGTCCCCCCCCCTCTCTTACTCTCACACACACACACAACCACATACAGACACACACACACACACACACATATATATATATATATATATATATATATATATATATATATATATATATATATATATATATATATATATACATACAACCATATATATATACACACACTCTATATATTTACATATATCTACACACACACACACACTAACATATATATATTTATACACACACAAACACTAACATATAAATACACACACACATACAAGCACATACATGTATCTATATATATATAATATATATAAACACACATCTATATATATATACACACACATACATATATATATATATATATATACATATACACACTCACACTCAACATATATATATATATATACCCTCACTCACACACACTCACTCTCACATACCCTCACACACACACACACTCTCACACACACTAACACACACTCTCACTAATACATAACCACACACACAAATACATATATATATAAATATATATACATATATACACACAAACTCATATATATATATATATATATATATATATAAACACTCACTCACACTCACACTCACACACACACTCACCTACACACATACACTAGCACCAACCCACACTCACACAAGCACCCACTAACACACTCACACAAGCACTCACTAACACTCTCACACAAGAACAAAAACACATACATATATAAATATATATATATAACACACACACAAATATATATATACACATATATATATATATAAACACAACACCACAACGCACAACGCTCACAACGCCCCACCAACGCACGTTCAACGACCCCTACACGCACAAACACCTATAAATATATAAAATATAGCCCGAGAACTCTATCACACACTCCCCGATGCTAACCCAACGCGCGCACAAGCCCAAAACTAGAAAATTATGCCGAAATGGCCGTTCGGTCATTTCGACGAACACGCGGTGTGCGGTTTGGAAAACCTCCTGAAACGCACACCAAACCAACTCAAAATCGGCCCAAAATTTACCCACGGATCCTAAACGATGTCTAGGTCCTAGAAAAAAATTTACCGCATCGATTCTAGGTCCGTGGCAAAAATGCGCACGCACTTAGAATCGGTGACGACGAAAACCCCAAATTCGCTCGAAATGCCCGTTTCTCCGCGACACGGCTTCCCGTGTCCGAACGGAGACACGCACTCACCCTCAAAACACCCGACAACGTCTACCTAGGTCCGTCTAACCTAGGACATCACCCAAATTGGGCCAAATTCGAATTTCACCCGAAATTGACACAAAATATAGTGTTAAAGTCTCCAAACACTACCAAACTAGTTCCAACTTCCTCCCACGGGTAGCCCTAAGGTTTAAGAATGTTCTAAACTATTAATTATACTATATAAGAGTAATTACAAGGAGTAAATTAGGGTTTACCTCTTGGAAGTTAAAATCCTTAGCCAAAGTCTCCAAAAAGCTCCAAATCCACCACACCTAGCTTCCAAGCTCCCAAATCTAGCTCCAACACCAAATCTAAGCTCTACCCATCTAGGTTGGAGAAGAATGCAAGGTTAGGGTTCACAACCATGGAGAATAGAAGAAGAAAGAAGAGAAATAGGAGTACTTACTTAAAGTTGGGAGGAAGAAATAAGAATAAAGAGTATAGAGGAAAAAGAAGTAGTGAAGAAGAAGGAATGGGGGGGGGGAATGGCTGCTGTTATGCACGGGAATGGAGCTGGTTTGGTCTGCCACACACCTAATAAAGGGTTCACTAATTCTCCAAATGCCCAAAATGCCCCCCTCTCACTTGGTTTTGGATTTTGGGTTCCAAAAGCACTCAAACTAACTCCAAATCTCTCCAACTAACCCACTAAAAATATAATAAATATTCTAAACCCAAAAATAAGTCTCACAAGAGTGTGGGCTGGGTCGGACATGGGTCCACTAGGGTCTGACATGGGTCCAGGCTAGCCAAAATCCTAAAACAATCAATAAAAATATAATATAATCATTAATTAAATATAAATACAATTAATTATAAATAATACACAATTAACTAAATTAAAATTAAAAAAAATACCCGGCTCTGGAAATGGGGTGGTGACAAGCCTATCCTCCTTAAAAAAATTTGTCCTTGAAATTTAAAGTCAATCGCACTCCCTCTAGGTCAAACACTCAACAATCACAGTCAAAAAATTCTACCTAAACAACATGCAAGATCAGGGTCCTACTGGTCGTGTTATCACAGTCTCAATCAGGGTTACTACACAATCTACCATAGCACAAAGAAAGTCTAACAGGTACTAATGAAGCACACCACAAGAAATAGAAAAGGACAGGAAGAAGAACAAAGAGACAAACCTGCTAACCCGACACCTGTAGCATCGGCCTCCTCGACCGTCAACGCATAAGCCCTGCCCTGCTGGGGTGTATCCCTCTGCTGGTGCGGGGCATGATGCTGTGCCACAGGTGGCCTAGTTCCAACTCTCTGATCCTGTGCTCCACCCAATGGAGGTACAGTGGGGCAATCTCGCATCTGGTGAGCAGCGGATCCACAGAATAAACACACCTTCAGCCTCCTCCTACAAACATCCCAAGTGTGTCCTGCCTTCCTGCAGTAGGCACAAGTGGGCACCCTCTGATCCTGACCCTGCTGCGCTGCCTTCTACACATAGGAACGCTTAGCTGGTCCCGCACTGCCACTCGCATTGCCTGAATTATCCCTGCCTCTCTTGGACTTGAGCTCCAAGTCATCCTCTGCTCTCTGAGCGTCTCCTACTATCTTCTCGAAAGTCGCCTCGCGGTCGCTCCTAGTCAAAGACTTGACCGCCATGACCAAGCCCTTGCGAAACTTCCTCACCTTTGCTGCCTCACTCAAGCCATCTACAAATCTGTCCAGACGGCAGAACTCTGTTGCATACTCGTCCACCGTCATGCTTCCTTGGACGAGTGCCTCGAACTGGCTCTCCAAAGTACTGAGCGCCACATCTGGGAAAAACTTCTCCTTGAAAAGCCTCTTGAAAGCCTCCCAAGTAAGCTCTGGTGCCGCAATCCTCGTATCTGTACGATACCATGTCAAAGCTGTCATGACTCAATTTCGTAGAATCAATTGAGGCGTCCCCCGAATCGTGACCGCCGTGCGGGCCTGGGGTTGCGCCCGCACAAGGCTTTAATAATTTGCATAGCAAGCACATATTCAGAGTACGCAGATAAATTGAAACACAGATTTGAAACATGGAAAAATTTTCTTCCTCTCTTTTCATTCTCAGAATTGAATTGCAGTTCAATGAACGAAAATAATAAAAACCATCGAAACCGTTCAAGGAAAACAAGCAAATCCCAAAACTAACTCAAAGCACGAAAGCAACAAGCGACATCAAAAATTGAGGCAATAAAAGATAGCAGCGGAGAGGTCCCTCCTAACTCTGCCGCTAAGCCGATCCTTGGGGCGCGGTCCACTGAATATGGGAATCGATTCCGAAGAAACAAATCCATAACGAGGACGAGTTCTGACGAGTTCTTAATTCAATCTATCCCGATCGAACGATACCGTTTGTGTTTCTTAGCCGCGCTCTCCGCACCGGGGGAACGGGGCGCTACAAAAGCGAGGTCGAATATCTGACTGCCCGCTGCCTCTATCTGCATGCTGTCTGGAATCTGCGCCAGCCTGAAGATGCCCTCAATCTGCTCTATCCAGTCATCCGCGTACAGGATCCCTTCTGTACCACGGAACTCCTTGGGCCGCATCCTCTAAAAGTCAATGATACTACCCGACCTCGGATGCTGAATCTCATCTGCCTGTGGCTGAAACTGTGCCACCCTATCCACTGCCGTCATGGCCACCTGGTGGGCGTTCTCAATGTCCAGCCTCATCACGTCTACCTGACGGTACTGCGCGTCCATCATCTCCCTGAAGAACGCAAACAACTGTGCAGCATCTACTGGTGCAGAAAGTGGTGGAGGAACCATCGGAACGACTGGGGTAGTCCTCGGATCGACAAGTGAAGAAGGATCCCCGAGAGAAGCAGATGCTCCCTCGACCGCAGAAGTGGTGAGTGGAGCGGTAGCAGCTGCCTGAATACGAGCTGGGCGAGAGGTAGCAGACCTCTCAGTGGCAACTGCTGGGGCGGTACGATGAGATCGTGTCTTTGGAGGCATCCTGAACACAGATCAAAAGAAGTCAATACGGTACAAGAAACGATATCATCAAGGAAGGACAGTAATATTTCAAACGAAAACAATTTCAGAATAATTAGATCGGAATTGTTCCTAGTCGTGATTGAGTACACTCTCATCCTAGATCCTAGATCCTATAGCAGGCTCGTAGCAGTACAACTAAGTTGTTGTACCACCACGACATCGCACTAATTGTGAATCGAGACCTGCATGGGGCAGCCACCATTAGAGATATGGGCGTGAAGAAGTAGGAAAGAAGGGTCTGAACCACTCACTGGTTAAGGAAAAAATGCTGAAACAAGGAGTCCCGCCTAGCGACGATCAAACGTCAGTTGCGCGGACCTGCAACAGCACGAGCACCGAGTTAGAATCTTTTGCCTATCCTTCTGTCGAACTCCCCAAGAATCAAAGCTCTCCAAACGGAGAAAGCCAACAGCGAAAACCAAGCAAATCGAAAGCAACACCAAATCAAAATTCCAAAGCGGCAATCAAGAAAGCCAAGCAACAAAATACGAAAACTATTGGACTTGTTTCAATAGAGGCATATCCATGAGTTGGAAAGGATCATTGCATTTTGTCCGTGGCAAGAGGATGCCGAAGATTTAAACTCCAACTATGACTCAGACAGACTAGCCACAAGCCCAATTATATAGTACACATCCTGGTTGGATCTTTGAGGCACTACATAATATACCACTAAGAAAAAGTTTTGTCCCAAAACTTAAGAACAAGGCCCTACCTCCGACTGAATGAACAATGAAAGATACTTCTCCTTCATCTCCGACTCCATCTCCAAAGTTGATTCCTCCACTAAATGGTTTTGCCACAGCACGCGAACCAGGGATATCGTACGGTTGCGAAGCACTTTCTCCGTACGATCCAAAATCTGCACATGCTCTTCTGAGTATGATAAGTCCGTGCGCAGTTCCAATTGTTCGAAGCTAACCACATGACTCGGGTCATGCACATATTTTTGAAGTTGAGAGATATGGAATACATCATGCACTTCAGCCAACGCGGGAGGTAGTGCAATCCGGTATGCCACAACAGCCACTCGTTCCAGTATTTCAAAGGGGCCAACAAACCTGGGACTCAATTTGCCCTTAACGCCGAAACGCATCACCCCACGCATCGGCGTCACTTTCAAGAAGACATGATCCCCGACCATAAACTCGAAAGGTCTACGATGAGCATCGACATAGCTCTTCTGTCGGCTCTGCGCAATGCTGAGTCTTTCCCGATTCAAACCAACTTTCTCAACTGCCTGCTCCACCAGCTCTGGCCCGAGTACCTGCCGCTCGCCGACTTTGTCCTAACAGATTGGAGATCAATACTTACGCCCATAGAGTGCTTCGTACGGTGCCATCTGGATGCTCGATTGGTAACTGTTGTTGTATGCGAACTCCGCCAACGTAAGGTGCGTGTCACAACTAGTCTTTAAATCTATTGCACACAGCCGCAACATATCTTCAAGTATCTGATTTGTCCTTTCTGTCTGTCCGTCAGTCTGGGGGTGGTATGCGGTACTGAACTTTAGCTTGGTTTCCATAGCAGACTATAGGCTATTCCAAAAATAAGATAAGAAACGTCCGTCACGGTCAGAGACAATTGAGGTAGGTACTCCGTGTAATCGAACAATCTCGTCTATGTAAATCTGTGCTAGCCGATCGATGCTCCAAGTAACTTTCATAGGGAGAAAGTGGGCTGATTTGGTCAAACGATCAATATGACCCAAATTGCATCGTGCCCCCACGGCATCTTTGAAAATCCCACAATAAAATCCATAGTGATATTGTCCCATTTTCACTCAGGAATAGCGAGGTTCTGCAGCTCCCCGCCGAGCCTCTGATGTTTAGCTTTTACCTGTTGACAGGCCATGCACTATGACACAAAGGTCACCACATCCTGTTTCATACCGTGCCACCAGAAGGTCCTGCGTAAGTCCATGTACATCTTGGTGCTCCCCGGATGCAAGGAATACTTCGTATAGTGTGCCTCTGTCATAATTTTTCTTCGGAGTATGTAAGGTCCCATCTTCGCCTGCCACAAAGTCAGATGTCTTTCCTGCTGAGATCAGCCCACGTACCTTCGTTAGGAACTGATCGTTCATCTGAGCAGATTTGATTCTATCACGCAAACTCGGTTCAAGATGGAGTAGTGCCAGCTGCACTCCTTGATGCCGAACTTGAAACTCGATGCCCATCGCATCAAGATCCTGAAGTAGATGGTTGTTTACGGATAACGATCCCACATGCATCCGACTCAGAGCATCAGCAACGACGTTTCCCTTGCCCGGTGTATATGCGATCGTCAGGTCATAGTCCTTTATCAGTTCTAGCTAACGCCGCTGTCGGAGGTTCAGTTCCCGTTGGGTGAATAGATCTTGAGGCTCTTGTGGTCTGGATAGATTTTGCAAGCAACACCATAAAGATAATGCCACCACAACTTAAGTGCAAACACAATTGTTGCCAATTCCAAGTCATGTGTCGGGTAGTTTTTCTCGTGCGGCTTCAGTTGTCTGGAGGCGTACGATATTACCTTATCCCTTTGCATGAGCACACACCCCAAGTCGAGTCCCGAAGTATCGCTGTATATCTAAAGCTCTTCTACCACATTCGAAAGTGCAAGAATTGGAGCTGAAACGAGACGTTGCTTAAGTTCCCGAAAGCTAGCTTCGCAGTCATCACCCCATTTGTATACAATCCCTTTCTGAGTAAGGCGAGTCAAAGGCGAGGCCAGTTTAGAAAAATCTTTCACGAATCTATGGTAGTATCCCACTAGGCCCAGAAAGCTTTGAACTTCGCTGACTGACGTAGGTTGCTTCCATTCCACCACCGCCTCTATCTTCTTTGGGTCTACGGCGATGCCTTCGGCCGAGACGACATGTCCAAGGAATGCCACGCTGTTCAACCAGAACTCATACATGCTGAGCTTTGTGAACAACTGATGCTCTCGTAATGTTTGAAGCACGATCTTCAGGTATTCCTTGTGCTCGCCTCGTTCTTGGAATAGATTAGTATGTCGTCAATAAATATGACTACAAACTTGTCCACAAACGGCCGAAACACGCAGTTCATCAGATCCATAAAAGCTGCAGGGGCGTTCGTCAAGCCGAACGATATTACGAGAAATTTATAGTTTCCGTATCGGGTTCTGAATGTAGATTTGTGAACATCATCAGATTTGATTTTTAACTGGTGATAGCCTGACCTGAGATCAAATTTAGAGAAAACTGTTGCACCTTGTAGTTGATCAAACAAGTCATCTATCCTTGGCAATGGGTACTGGTTCTGCACGGTAGCCTTATTTAGTTCTCGGTAGTCAATGCACAGTCGTATGGATCCGTCCTTTTTCTTCACAAACAACACCGGAGCTCCCTAGGGAGAAATGCTTGGGCGAATGTATACTCGGTCCAACAGATCTTGCAACTGTACTTTCAGTTCCTTCAGCTCTGCTGGGACCATTCGATAAGGTGCCTTCGATATCGGTCGCGAATCCGGAAAGGTGTCAATGGAGAATTCGATCTCACGATCAGGAGGCATTTCAGGAAGCTCGTCCAGGAACACGTCGAGGAAATCTGCTATGACTACTTCAGCCTAAGCTGCATCTGCACTTTTCTGTCGGGTGTCTCGAACAGAGGCTAAGTACCCTTCACAGCCCGAATGCAACATACGCCCAGCCAAAATTGCTGATATCACAATTGTCGTCTTCGGTGCAATGCTGCACGAATACTAGAAGTCTGTCTCGCCTGGTAGACGAAATACGACTCGCTTCTCCGTGTACTTAATTGTTGCATAGCAAGCACCTAACCAGTCTATTCCAAGAATAATATCATAATCCTTGATGTCTAGCACATTGACATCTAAGGAAAGCTTTCTTCCTCCGATGCAAATATAACCGTCCCTACAGATTGCTTGGATGGACATGTCGACTCCCGAATGGGTACTCACGCAAAGGTTCATATTTAAAAGAGTAGAAGCTAATTTATTCTCAACAGTAAAATCAGCAGATATGAAACTATGTGTAGCACCTGAATCGAATAAGACTCTAGTGGGCAATTCTCGATAAAGTAAGGTACCTGTCACAACAGTGTCAGAGACGGATGCCTCATTCCGAGTCAGTACATAGACTCGGCCTTGAGCACCCTGGCGTCGTGGGTTCACTGGTACAGCATTGGCGTCATTTGCTGGAGGCCCCTTATTCTGATTCCCGTTGTTCTGATTCCCGTTGTTCTGATTCGGCTGTGGCCTGACTATCGGCTTTGGATCTCGGCCGTCAAAAGCTTTATGGTCCAAATGACCATATTTGAAGCACCCAACAACTCGGCACTCATTCACCCGATGCCCCAATTTGACGCACCTATGGCAGTATGGTGCTTGGGGCGGACCCCTGTATTCGGATGTGTGCGGACGCTTTTATGCTCCAGACCCTCCCGTTTCCTGAGACCTCTTATTGTAATTGGTACGGGGGGTTTGCACATCGACCTTTGTTGGATTGCGCCCAAAGATTCATTCGTTATTCAGGGCAACTTCGTAACATTTCCTGTAGGTTTGACACTTCTGATTTATAACATCCCTACGCAAATCGTCATTCAAACATTTCTGAAAATGGTTGCACCACGCCCGCCGGTTAGGTAAGAAGTGTCCTGCAAACTTAGCAAGTCTTGCGAACACTAAGTCATAATCATCCACAAACATATTTTTTTGCACCAGATTGCTGAAGTCGTCTTCTTTCTGTTGTCGCACGGCCCGTGGGATATATTATTCAATAAAGGCAGATTTAAACATCTCCCAGGTGATCTTGCAGTTGGGATTGGCATCATAAATCCCTTGCTTAGTGGCTTCCCACCAATCGTGCACACGCAGTTCCAGTTGCACTGATGCACAAGCCATTCTTTTGGACCCCTTAATGCCGACCAAGTTGAAGAGTCCTTCCAGCTTTGCAATCTATCCCATCACCACGTCCGATTTTGCTCGCCCGTTGAACGTTGGTAGATGCATTTTGGTGAACACCGCCGCTCGGCAGGTATTCCTAGCGGGAGGCTGTGTTTCTTCTGACTCGTCTTCTATTGCCACAGCCGACGGCGTTACAGGTGTCATTGTGGCTCCTTTGTTGCTGGGTACCAAGGATGCAATCAATTGCATCATGGTATCCATCTGCTTCTGTTGAGCAGTGAATTGCGCCTGAATTTGCACCTGTTGAGTGGCGGCTTGCTGTTGCTGCATGTCACGCCCCAGTCCCAAAATACGTAGAACTAGGAATACGTAAGCATGCCAGCCGTATGTATATGACAACTCCAATATATGGATACCATAATACACACGTGCGCTGTAGAATGAATATAAACTCACATGTGGTATATATAATATCATAAGTCACAGATATGCTAATCTCATCCACACAACTAGTCATCGAAAAGAAATACTAAACTATAATAAGGAGTCTAAAATATCCAAAATAATAGTCGGGTGGAGACAAATTCACTACCAAAGACTATATCCAAAACTAAAATGAGAGAGGAGTATAAAATCTCCAATATAAAATAATGTGAAGACAAAAGTGTATCAGCTAAAAGAATCCATCGCTAAATGTAATCAAAGATGCTCAGAAGGTAAGACCTCCTCGGCAGAAAGTAATACGTCAGGTCCAGGCCCGTACTCCTGCGGATACTCCTGGTCGTCTATACCTGGCAAGGGACCAGGTCCTCAGAGGGACATAACAAGATACATAGAAGCAAGCCAATTTGAATACAGTGAACATGCATAATGTTTGAAAATATATAAGTACGCTGTACAAGACAATCTATATGAATGCAAATGAGGATAACTTTTTGACGTATGGGCAAGGGTAGGCTACTCGATCTAATCTCACAACTTATACACACGTCCATGAACATCATCAGCCGACATACCGCGGGGGTAGCGACCCTCGTGACTCCATCAATCGACATACCGCGGGGGTAGCGACCATCAAACACGACCACCATAGTGCGTGCTAGTGACTACAGTGTTACCAGAGTGGTTAAAGCCCATACGCCTACTGATTGTCCTCTATGATACTAAGTGTCAAGTGTGTGTCAACATATCTAATATATAGTAATGACTGAAAGAAACTACACATGCAAGAAATATACAGAAATTCAATAAATATACAGAAATATACTAAGCACGCAAAATACTGTAAGCAATTTGGCAAGGTATCTTGCCTGGCAAGAAAGCTGCAAAAATATAATGTCCCGATGTCAACACCAAGAGTCAGAAGCTACGGCCTCAGAATAAACGTCTCCGGATGCTGAAATAAACATCACCAACGTTCCCAGAATTAGCAAAATAGCTAGAAAGCACTTCCCTTTCATCCAATTTGAACACAGGGGCAAAACGGTAATTTTGGGTAAAAGTGGGATCCACGTGTGGCCCACTTTGCACCGAAAAGCGTAACAAGGATAACAGTCTCTAAATGGGATAAATTATAGGTCAAACAACTCTAAATGTCAATACGAACCCAACGGTATGTCCAAATATGGATTCCGATGGACCGAATACAAATTTGCCCAAAAAGTCATCCGTGGGGCCCGCCAATTGGCGACTTGGTCAACTGTCTCATAATTGCGTAAAAATTGGGTCACAGGACCAGCGCGTTACCATGAGTCCAATGGCACAAGTTTCGTCGCAATCTGACGAGCGTGCACAAAATGCGTGCGACTTTCACAAAAGTTGCGACTGGAGATTTGTCCGCGAATACGGGATAATTTTGGCGCGCACACGCGTCCGAATCAGTTTTTGCGAACCCTCACATATACGTTTATGCTGCGCGCACCGCTTGGTACACTTGGTACACGGTGGGGCGGTGCCGTTTGGCGGGACGCGCTCCGTTTCACAACTTTTGAAAATCTGGGAAAAAGTGTCTTCGCGGGATTTTCCAACGAATTTAATTCTGTCTACAGCAGTTAATAATCTAGGATTATTTAACAAAAATTAAACTAGGTCAAGTAGTCTACGCATACCAAAAAGAATCATCGAATTCGGATCTCTGTGGTGGAAGATACGAACTCGGAAACATGGGTGATCACCGCAGTTTTCTGCGATCCCAGAATTTGGTCTATTTCTGCCAACTTTGGTGCTATTTTCGTCTATAATTTCACGTTGTTCGAGGTCTACTATCATACAGATATGGAAGAGGGTTAAGGGGTGAGCATACCGGTGAAGACGTGGTAGCGTTTGGTTGAGCGAGGCGACGGAAAATAACTCCGGAACACAGGTACTTCGCTGCGAAAATCTGCAGTGCGTGGGATGCGCGGGGTCGCGGTCGTCGGGATTGGTTTGGACGGCCTAGCGGGGTTCTCCGGCTGCGGTGGCGGCGCTCCTTAAGTCTAGATGGGAAGAGGAATAGTTTAGGGTGATCTAGGGTTAGGGTTTTATTGAAATAGAATATATATATATATATATGTGTGTGTGTGTGTGTGTGTGTGTGTGTATAAGAGAGAATGAGGAGGGAATCCGTTCGCGGGTGTGCGGGTCTTGGTGTACGCGGGTGTGTGTGGGCTTCTTCCCACGGGCGGGTGGCTGGCTCACAAAGGCAAGGGTCTGCTGCTATGCTGCTACAAAAGAAAGGGGGCGGGTGACTTATGCTAACGGGTTGGTAGCAATGGGCAGTGGCTGTTGTTTTAGGATGGGTAGGATAGTATATGGGTAGTTGGTTTGAATAGTGGTTTGTTTTGTTTGAAGGGTAGGTAGTGGTTTTGCTTATTTGCAACTAAAGGGGGGGGAGGGGAGGCGGCTGCTACAAAGCAGCGGGTAGCAATGGTTGCATAGGAATGGGTAGTTGTAGTTAATAATTTGTTTGTTTTTCTTTTTTTTCTTTTTTTTCCATTTCTTTTCTTTTCTTTTCCTTTCCTTTTATATTTTCCTTTAAAGTATATATATATATATATATACACACACGTATATACTCATAGAAAATTTAGGATTATATTAATGCATACCATTAAGCTAGCAACTGCTCAAGGGGTCTCCTACATGAAATAAATTTGAAAAAATTTCTAATGGTCCCATAAATCCCCTAAGTTCACAAACACCTAAAATAAAAATTAATAAAAATCTATTTCTCCCAATTAGCACATAATTACTATAATTAAATTAATAAAAAAGTAATAAATACGGTTTCTAGGAATAGGGGTTTTACACTGCACCTCCATGAGATGCATAAGCCGCGCTGTCATATCGATTGAACCCGCTCCTCCGGATTCTCCAGAACTTGCCGGATCGCTCTGGATGGGCTGAGCACTGCTTGCAGTGGCAGTATTTTTCTTAGCCATTTCTACAAAAGAGAGCAGCTTGTCAACACTCCAAAAATGATAGATTTTATATCTATGGTCTCATTGTATAGGTGACTCGTCTCATGAAGCGGACGCCGAACGCAACTCAATTGAGAGGCGCATCAAACTCCTATATTATCTTTTTGAAATCCCAAGGAAGTGAAGCCGTGCTCTGATACCAATATGTCACGTCCCGATCTCGAAAGGATCAATCGTCCTCGCTGGATCCTTTACGAAACCGATCGTCCTCGCTGGGGCGTGATGTCGTTCGAGCCTGGAGTTGCGCTCACACAAGGCAAGAACGTGCAGTGATAGAAACCTATTTTGAAACACAATTGTAAAAACACATTCACAGATATTTGAACACAAGTATAGGAAGAAACATGCTTTTTATTGATAAATTCAGAGTAATTTACATAGAGTTTATATTTGATGCGCCTCTCGGCTACTTGATTTGCATTACAAAAGGAAACTCAAAAGGCAGGGCGCGCTCCATCAGATAGTCCACGTCGTTCATACATTACGTCCTTGTATAGATTGAAAGTCCATGCCTCCAAAATGAACTGACTCCAACTATACTTCAATATAGAGGTGCTCCTAACGTCTCCTCGTCTATCCACTAGTGTTGCACCGCCTGAGTGCCTGAAATAATAGCCCATAACGTGGGTCAGTACTCAGTTGTACTGGTGAGCGGGACGAACCCACTCGACTAAATCGACAATAGCTTATTGGGGGCGAGGATGCATTAAGATAAACTTTCTATTGAGAAGTAAGTGAATTCAATTCATATCAGTTGCATGTTTTGATAGGAATAAAAATAACATTGAATCCAACAAGTACACCGGTTGTTTACTCAACCGATGCATGCCTTCCCTTCAACGAAACACAAGTATACTTACCATCTGCACAAGAAAATAAATTAGCATGTGTTCTATTCTATGCGGTCATTAGTGTGATCGACACCTTAGAAACTTATTCCAAGCATTGCGGCGTGCCCTGTCAGCCCGGGTAGCAAGCCCTGCTGAAGGTCCCATAATGCATCGCGACTAGCACGATCAAATATTCCCCCCGGGTCGATACGGTTCCAGTACCCTAGAATACCGTTTCGAGGAAAGCCAAACCTTGTATGCAAGTTGTCCCAAACCATGCAAATGCATGAATAATTCATATATCATACAATACATGAAATAAAATAGAAGAAGTAAAGCAGCAATATATATACTTATGCAACAGTTCATATTTTCTCAAGCCATGTTCCAATTTTGGTATCCCGTAGGTCCAAACTCTATCCGAGGCACTAGGCCGCAACCAACCAATAACCAAATTCTTATAAAGAAGCTTGTGTTCATAAGGTGTGCAAGCATATAATTAAGTTAGTCTATAATTTCATGTTCCTTTCTTAGTGGCTGGCATGCATTGTGGCTAAGGATTTCCTAGGCGTCCAACCAGGCATCATCGAGTGAACGTTTGAAACATTAGAGATGTGGGCATGAAGAATTAGGAAAGAAGGGTCCGAACCACTCACTGGTTAAGGGAAAAATACTGAAACAAGGAGTTCCGCCTAGCGACGATCAAACGTCAGTTACGCGAACCTGCAACAGCACGAGCACCGAGTTAGAATCCTTTGCCTATCCTTCTGCCGAACTCCCCAAGAATTAAAGCTCCAAACGAAGAAAGTCAACAACAAAAACCAAGCAAATCGAAAGCAACACCAAATCAAAATCCCAAAGTGCGGCAATCAAGAAAACCAAGCAACAAAACACGAAAATTATTGGACTTGTTTCAGTAGAGGCCTATCCATGAGTTGGAAAGGATCGTCGCATTTTGTCCGTGGTAAGAGGATGTCGAAGATTTAAACTCCAACTACGAATCAGACAGACTAGCCACAAGCCCAGTTACATAGTGCACATCCTGGTCGGATCGGGATTTGAGACACTACAGGGGGGATTAGTAGCTGATTTCAGTAGCACAAATGGAGGGCCCAGGCACTGCCACTGGTAAAAGACATCAAGGAAATGTGGTCAATGCACAGGTAAACAAGGGGATGTCCGAGTTTTGGTATGGAGCGGTGCACATTGGTGTACTGCAAACTCAAGGAGGAGCATGCAATCTGTATCAGACCTGGGTTGAGGGAATGTAGGCAGGGCATGAGTGCAGTGCTTATGGGAGATGAGGTGTGTAGTGCACTCGTTCAGGTGTGCAGTGCATTCATGCACAGTTTTAGTATAAATGATAGATGTGAAGTAGTATTAAGTAGATGTTCAAGTGCACAGGTGGTGCTCGAGTATAAGCAGTTGCTACTGCTGGGGTACTTGGGTTATGTATCAGCTATGTGAGTAGGAGGGGAGAGTGATACCTAGGAGTATTAGTGTGTCTGAGTTGTGTGTATGAGTGGTTAAGAAAATCCAATATAGATAAGTGTGCAAGTGTTTATGTGAGTGTGTGTGATACTCATGTGAGTATCAATAGGCAATTAGGGGATCTGGGGGTGCCTGCGTGTTTGGAGTATCATGTGTGTGTGTGTCATGAGTGTGTGTGGTGATTAGGAGCAGGGAAGTTGTGCTTATGTGGTAGGAGTGTGTATCGAGGGGTACCTTGCTTGAGTGTTCAATCTCATATTTTAGTGTAATAGGTGAGTTGGCATCTTGAGAGGGTATCCAGTGAAGGTATTGGTGTTAGTGTAAAATTCTGCATGGGGAAGCTGGAGCACTGTTGCAGCAATGAGATTAGGGGAGATGCTCATGATCAGTTAGAGTCTTGAAGCAGTGAGAAGTTGGGGGTATCTGGTTAGACTGGGCAGTAGGGTGTTCTTTGCATAGGAGATCTTGGGTGCTTGCAGTAAAGTTAGGGAGAGAGTGTCTTGAGGAACTGACAGATGTTCACAGCAACTGGGGGCACTATTGTGTTGTCTAGATGGGAATTGAGTACAGTGTTAAGTGTTCATATGACTTGTTGGCTCGAGTGTTTGTGAGGAGTTGTGTTCGGTGTGTTCCTCACTATGTTTGAATGTGGGTGTGTAGTATTGTGATGGTGGCAGTGGTATTGGCAGGAAGGAGGGGAACTGGAAGCTTGGTAGCAGTAGTTGTTGCATTAAAAGTTGGAAAAATCACTTAGTTGCAAGCCAGGACTGATACATAGATATGTTAAGATGTAGTTTCAGTTGGATTTTGGAGAATCAACTAATGTTCAGTAAGCATGGAGAATGCTGCATGATGCAGTATGGGGAACCTACAGCAACTAAGTATCAGACCTTATTCATCTGTAACAGTCCTTAAGTTAGCAGCTAGCAACCCATCCTTTACGAATTACACACATGTATCAGTTATGAAGAGCAGCCATTTAGTTCATTCACTGTGACTTAGATATCAGTCCACATGAAGCATTAACAGCAGTTCACGTAGTCCCATTTAACTTTAACCTTTATGTATCAATTTCACAGGTATCAGCCATCCTCTTTATTCATTCTTTTATTCCCTGTTTAGTATCATCAACCATATTAGTTCACTTAAGTATCTAGTTCACTTAAGTATCAATCACTTAGCCTTATCTTAGTATCAACCCATGTGTGGTCAGTAGGTAATTAGAAATTGAGGGATGTACTATTTGTATCCATTTTACTGTTGAGTATCACATGTAACAATAATTAGGATGAGACACAGTCGGGTATGTTGACACAGCACACATGTATCAGTTATGTAATTGGCAACAGTCCACCCATTCATTCACCATTTCATTCTTCCATTCACTTGTAGCTATCCATCTATTTTAGCATTCAGTCCACATAGGATTAGTCATAACAAGTTGGATTGAGGGTAGTTGATTGACAGTTAGTTAAGGGGTTGGGGGTATTGTGTGAGTGTGGATTAAGTTATAGTATTAGTAGCTATTAGTTAGTCCACACAAAGTATAAGAGTGATACCTAGTATAGGATATTAGTATTAGTATTATAACTAGGTATTGGTATCTATATATATGATATATATAGTGTATATATATTACTTGATATATAATGACTAGTATATATACATGTGTTAGGTAAATACTTAGAGTTAGAAGCTAATTAGCTAAAACCCTTCGGATATAGACTAGTTTAACAAGTCTTGACCTAGAAACATAAGGTTGACCTAGTTTTGACTAGAGTTGACCAATGTTGACTAGTTTGACTCCAAAAGTCAATCATTGACCTAGTTGACCCCGTTTGACCAAAGTGACATAGTTTGACCTAGAAATCATCAATTTTATTTATTTAAACTCATTTCTCTTTCATTACACCTAGTAACCTATAAATTCATATATAGATTTCTGTGACACCAATTCGGACAACGTTCTACCCCATTTGCTCAGGACCTCAGGCGAGTACATTCTCTGATAGTTTTTATTATTTGATAATTTCTATGATTATGGTCTATAGTATTGTTTTACATGATTCCTCGATACTATGGATACACATATTAGTATTATATGGATTCACTCTCTTGCGGCACGTGCATCATACTTATCTGGCCTCTACTTCATGACTCATTACTGGCATCACATCAGGACTCACCTACTGGCATCACTTACTTTATCTGGTTGACCTCGTACTTGATTTATATGTCTGGACTTGGATTCATTTATACTATTCGGGATGAAAAAATACTCAAGTGGACATATAAATATTTCCAAAATATGGAATCACCCCTTCTGGTCTAATCAGGAATGATATCAGTCACACACCAAATGTACGATGAGTCGTATTACCCCCTAGTCGTTTACATGTTGAAAGCGGTATTTTAAAATACACTAGTATAGTTACATTCTTGCTATTTCAAACATTATATATTTGCTGGAAACACATCATATTTATCTCAGATTAGTTCTCATTTATTTACAGTCTTTATTTACCATACTTTCTTGATTCACCATGCTTACCTTTCTTGCTTCTTAAATTAACTGTGACTGTATTTTATTCTCTGATTTATTTATTTTCCATCCTCATCATGTATTACTTACTATAACTGTTTTATATTCTTTGTCAATTAATTGGAATTGCTATTAGAGGTGTGTTTTGCTCCATCCTGATTGGATATATTTTTCAGATAATTTTCCAGAGGATATGTGTCCTACATATTACGGACCACATGAGATAGATGGTGCATACTTGGATCCAGTAGCTCAGGAGTGATTGCCGGAAGGCCTAGCCAGAATCACTAATTATCCTAGTTAGTTTTCATTAGTATTCTGGTACCGGATTTATTTTCGGCTTATATTCTGAGACTTGAATATTGTTATTCTTGATGTTTAGACTTTGTAGTTATGTTAGACTTCTTTGATATCTTATCGTGCTTTAGATATGTGATTGAGTATTATGTTGCCTTAATGCTATTGTCCTCCATGTTGGAGATTGAGATATCATTGACAGGTTATATATTATGGCGTGAGATTGATAGTTAGTTGACATAGACTACGTTCTACCGCCGATAATGCGGCGCAGGCTGGACGTACCCACGTACTCGTGCCCCTTTACCGGATACGGGTCGGGTATATATATATATATATATATATATATATATATATATATAATTTTATTTTTTTACCCTACCCTATGCCCCACCCTTCCCACCCCACCCCCACCCTAAATTACCCCGGATAGCCACCCGGTCCCTCCACCACCACTAACGCCAAGCGCAGGACTCTCTCTCTATATATATATATATATATATATATATATATATATATATATATATATATATATTGATGGTGGTCGTGTTAAAAGTTTTGTTGTTCATCATGTTGTGTGAAAATTGGATTTTTCGGTTATGCCACACCCATCTCCTTACTCTATTAGTTGGGTTACCGATTATTCCTTTTATAAGCTTACTAAACAGTGACATCCGACAGGGCAGGTATGGATCAAGCCTCCCCCCACCCTACGCCCCTCCCCCCTCCCCACGTGTAAATGTATGGTAGTATCGTTGGTGATTGTATATATTTTTAATCAAAAGATCTTAACTTCGATTTTCATTAACCATATTAGTTTTTATTTATATTTATTTTTGCCTCTCATATAAGTTTTGTAGGTTCGTAAGGTGTTTCAATCTACAGTATTTGTGGCTTCTATTCAACTGCGGAGTGTGATGGACGTTGTCCGATCATCATGCTAGACCTGGAAGGAGTTGCAATAATATGGGGAACAAAAGAGCCAAGAGTATCAAATCGACGTACAGTGACAATACTGTTGGTCTATGAGTGAAGTGTAATTTTGTTCCAACAAGATTGAAGATTCCAAAATTCATTCACACTATTAAGCAATGGAATATTTGGTCGACTAGTGTCGGTGCATCAGTGAGTTAGAATCTAGTGAACTCCTAGAACTGTGCAGGCCTAAAATGCTACCTTCCACGTTCCAAATTACTCGTGACTTTTGGAAAGTTAAGAAAGCCATAAACAAGACTTTTCATGTTGTAGGTTTGGTGAGCTTGGATGCTAAGGATTTTTTTAGAGTTCTTAAGCAAGAATAACATTTTTCTTTGGATTTGCTATGGAAGTCATTAAGAGAATATAAAGAGAAGAAGAATGAGAGAAATGTCGTCGATCTCGTCAGCATAATTCTTTGAGTTATTTTCTTGTTGGCTTGGCTTCGAGCGTCAATATAGACTAAATACTTGATTCTTCATCCAGTACTCCGAGATCATCGGAGATCTCATAAGGAAGATTTTCGCATTACGGTATCATGTGTAAAATTCTTGTAAATTTTCTCTTTCATTAGATTCAATAAAATTATTCTTATCTTATTCCATGAAATTAATAGGTCGATCTAGGTCTAACCACATTATATACATGTTGTATTCTTGGTTGCTATTGTTAGATTAATTTATGCGTTATTATTATCGTTATAAGTATATTGGTGTATGAGTTTTCGCGTGTCACACAACACTCAACGTCAAACCCAATCTATTTTTGACGAGCCCTTGCTTAGATATTTAGTAATCAAATTAACATATTTATGTATATAAATTCTTTATTTCCAACTGAAAAGGAAGGTTGGTAGTGCTAAAATTACAACCGCCAAAACTCCCGAGTTAAAAAAAAAAAGGAGTGTTAAGTAATTATATTATTCAATTCAATAAGTCTGGTAAGTTCAAATCCATTTTGATTTACACAGCTACATTTAAAAAAAAAATTACTTAAAATATGCATAAGGGTCAAGTTTTTTTTTATTTCTATAATATTATGTTAAACACCATCTCTTAGAAGTACAATAAAGATTTAGAATTATATATTTATATTATTCTACAAGTAATAGAGAAATGATGCGTTCGGAATTTCAAATAGGTTCGGTACATAACTTATTATCTGATGTTATATCTGTGTTGTAATGTA
Source organism: Iris macrosiphon (assembly GCA_036927795.1). Taxonomy (NCBI): domain Eukaryota; kingdom Viridiplantae; phylum Streptophyta; class Magnoliopsida; order Asparagales; family Iridaceae; genus Iris; species Iris macrosiphon. Next base: position 11,493,104 of record JAYESA010000009.1, read on the forward strand.
GATGATCTTCACTGAGACTAACGTCTCTCTCAAAAATCATTGTTAGTGAACATTGCAAAATCGAGAATAGAAGGATATCCTATTAGAATATGCATAGAAGAAAGAGAGAAAAAACGGTCTCAATTGTTTAAGGTATATTTTAACAAGTCTTATTATCCAAAATATAAAACAACTAGTATATACTTTCACTATTTTAAAAAACGAAAAGATATCCTCATTTTTTAGCGGAACGGTTAAAATTTCGGTTAAGAAATATCACATGTTCAATTAACTCACACATAATGATATAAAATGACACAAATGTTTCCGAAATAAACTCATGACCAAATGTCTCTTATATTAGAATATATTTTTTTCTTTCCATATTTACTTACATGATGTTTGTCAAATGTGTATACAATTTTGTCGTGAGACACACAATCGCCATGTGACGATCCCCAAATGTGTCCTCCATTTTTACTCATATTATGTGACCATCCATGTCACACATTTGACATACATTCTGTAAGTAAATCTTTATAAAATTGAAAGAAAAAAACTATAATACGGGCATATTTGGTCCTGGATTCATTTTATGAGCATTTGTTTCATTTTACAGCGTCGGATGTAAGTTAAGTGAGCATTTGAGCCTACTTAACTGAAATTTTGACGGTTACGTCAAAAAAAATATATATACTAGTTTCTATACTTTGAATGGAAACATTTACAAAAATATTAAATTAAGGAGATTTAATAAATTCATGTGGCCGCAATTGGATATTTGATGCCGTTTAATTGGACCATGAGGGAATCTCTTTGAATTCTTATGGGTGGTTCCATATCTTTATGTAATTGGGTTGGGCTTTGGCAGCTGGGTTTGCTTTTTGGGCGTAGAGGAAAGACTGGATTGTAGGGAGTGAAAATGGGCTCTTTGTATTTGTTTTTCTTTCCCGATGGGCGATCTAGCTGGAGCAGACAGGCCAGTCCGGCCCAAGGTCCACCCGTCTTTGCTACTGCCGCACATTTCAGAAATATCAAATACTATCCGTTTTCTAGAAAAAAAATGTAAGGAGTTCTTTGTATTTGGCTTATCCTCACAAACATCCATTGAGTTGAGTGTTGTGCAATCCATTTATTTATTTTTTATATACACCATTTATTAATGAAAAAAGAAAAAAAAAATTCTATTGGAATCTCAAACCATCTTTTATATCCCCCATTTATTAATAGAAAAATTAAAATAATTTTTGTGTGTATTCGAATCCAAACCATTCAGCTATGTACGTTATGTCTCCATCTGGTGACCACAACTAGAATCAGATCACTTTCTTCGATACATTTTATTTTTTGGATCATTATCGATTGAGATGGAAAGAATATATATATATATATATATATATATATAATATATATATACCAAGACTTTATAACCACTTTTGACAGTAAACTCATCACCAACTGGGATGTGAATATTTTAAATTTTATTTCAAAAAAAATATCGCAACAACTTATCCTAAGTGTGGGTCTGCTTAATTTTGGTGAAAAGTTATTCCAAAAACTATTTAGTAATATCTACTTATCAAAAAGCTTTCGAAAAGTCATAAAATATTTTTTAAAAATTATCGACAATCCCAAACCAACACTTAGAAGATGTTTGGTATACGATTTTTTTTTACTTCCGGGCAAACTCAGAGTGGAAAATTTATTTTCATGTTCGGCTTATGTTATATTTTGTTCCGAGAATTTGCCGGATAAACAATTTGGCAAAAAAATGAGAATAATATTTCTTAAGAATATGTGGGTATTTATTTACCGGATAATTTTTTCTATAATATTTTTTAAAATTTTCTTTTTCTTGTTTTTTAAGATTGTTTTGGTCTTATTGTCTTTTTTCTTTCATTTCGTTAAAGTTTTTGTTTCTGTTTTTTTTTTCTAGTTTTTTTTCCCAATTTATTTTATCTTTTTTATTTTTAGAGTGTTTTTGTGTCTTTTCAGTTTTATTTATCTTCTTTTATTTATTAATAATAATTTTTGGTATTTTTTGGTATTTTTTAGTTTATTCATCTTTTTTATTTTTAGAATTATTTCTTTTTTTTTTAAATTCCATTTTCCCCCTTTTTTGTAAGATTGTTGTTTCATTTTAATTTTTTTTTCAATTTTTTTTATCTTTATTCATTTTTAGATTTTTTTGTTATTTTATTTATTTTTCTCGTAAAGTTTTATATATTCACCAAACATAAAAATAAATTTTTTTCATAAAATTTAATTTCCAAAGATATAGAATTTTATATTATATATTATTTTGCGTACCAAACGATTCTTTAATTTTATCCAAGATATAAATTATTTTTTATTTCCAAAAGAAAGAAAAGTATTGTCTAGACTTCAAAAATCAATATCCCATAAATATATAATTATCCGTTAATTAACAACTACGTCTTCTCCGATGGGACTTTTTTTTTAATTTTTTATAATAGCATCAATCATAGAAAAAAAAATTGAATAATATGGTATATATCTAAGGTTCTATATTATGTGTAAAATATTTTAAAAAACGGACTCTATAAAGGATTTTATATGTAAAGTATTTGATAGAGTTTTTCTATGTCTTGTGGCATACTAAAAATATTTGTTTATAGTTGGATTTCTACATGAAAAAAAATATAGTTAGACAAAAAAACCCTTGATATATAAATGACTTTATATGTAGAGTAATTGATAGATTTTTTTTTTGTCTTTGTAGCATACTCACAATATTTGTTTATAGTTGAATTTCTACATGAAAATAAATTATAGTTAGACAAAAAAACCTTGAAATAAATAAAGAGCAGTCATTTTTTTATAGTAATGTTTTCTATATGTAAAAATGTTATTAGACATAGAAGCATATGGTACAAATTAAAAAAAATAGAAACAATCCCTTGAATTTCTATCTATGTGAGTTTCCATGCCTAATTGATATTTTTTTGTTGGTTTCTATAAAATTCTATGAGGATTCAACAAGACTCCCTTACAAAGTTTATTTATTTTTTGCTAAATTGCAACTTGATACTTTTAACTATTGAATTTTTGTCCTTATACCCTCCGCCAATCAGTGTTAAGTATACGGTTAAAATAAAATAAAATACTTCCTCCTTTTCCAACCCCCTTATAATATACTAGTAACGTGTAAATTGTTAATTGAAATATGAAATTATTATAAATATTGTTGTTTATAGGAATCAAATTCAAACAACCAAGAAAAAAAATTTCTATCTTAACTACTTGAATTTTAATTGTTCAGATATAAATAAATAATATTATATAGTTAAATAATTAATTTTTTTGAAAAAAAAATTAGTTGATTATTTATATACGGCTTCGGCTCAATTTCAAATCGTTAGTAGAGATATAGATTTTTTATTATAGTTTTTTTTTTATAAAGAAAAAGCCCAAATGACCGTGTCAGTTATATTGGGAACAGAAAATGAAACAAAAATCCTTTTTCATTCTCATTCTTTCAGACAATCAAACCCCTTCCTCCTGGAAGAAAAAAAAACCCAATTGAATGGCGATCCCTATTATGGATCCGGTCCTCTTCGAGCAAGGTGATCTAGAATTTTACACCTTACCCTCTCGATTTCCATAAATTGCTATTAACCCCCTCCCTTGTCCTCGAATTGCAAAATAATTTAGACCGGTGGGGAATCCGGACGAGATCCAGCTGCGGATCGATCCGATGAACGCCGATTTGGACGAAGAGATCACGGACTCAGCCGGAAGATCGGTCTGCTCAAAGGCGTCAGTTGTTAGGACCCTGTCCTAACTGACCTAAGAATGCTGAATGCATACTCTAATTTGCCATGAAATTGCAGGAATATTCAGTGGAAGAAGAAGAAGAATTGGAGATCTTTAATTCTAGGGTTTTATTGAGATTGGGGAAGAACAAGAACAGTTACAAGCTAAAGAAAGAAGCAAATGAACTAAGCTAAGTAATTCCATACATCTTCCATACCTTCCTCTCCCATCTCTCTACTATTTATAGATTCTTCTACTGATACATTTCTTGTTCTTACAGGCAGTTATATTTGGTTACAAATGGATTGGTACAGCTGGCAATGCAAGGAGAGGCTGACTTGGCTTGTCAACTGTCAAATGTCTCTGATACTAGCTATGTCACTTAGAATTGGGTCATATCAATACTCACCCCTTCAAATTGACCTTGTCCCATAGTTTTGATCCCTGGATCCCACACCCGCACTAGGTATTGCAGGATCACCATTTGCATCACAGCCCCCTTCTCATGTGATCTGGTAATCAAGGACATCCCCTTGTGTCAGGAATGCTAGAAGGGTTTCCTCCTCAATCACAGTTCGAGCCACCAAGAGAACAAGAACACTTATACCAACTGATCCAAGTATTGCTTTCCCCGTGCTTTCTCCATCTGAGCCACCTGGATCCCATACCATTCCTACTGCAAATAATGCGAGGGAGCCAACAGTCATGATTACCTCCTGCAAGAATAATAGGTCTATCAAAAGCGCATGCATCCCCTCGGAAACTTCCAACACCATGCTAAGCTAATCTTGTTTATAGCTATTGGCGATCTCGAAGAGGTCAAAATTTTCTTTTATCAAAATTGGATATCCACCTCTTATGGCATCTTCCCTTGTGATAAGTTCCACCTCAGAAGTTCCAAACATTCCCGAGGCTTGAGCAGCTTTCACATTTGTTGCCTTTGGTTTCCAATCCATTACAGGGCCCACTCTTGGAGGACCGCTTTGTTGTTGCGACCTGATGTTGTAATTAGCTGATGGTCTACTGCCTGAAGAACTTGTACGAGATAAAGGTGATAAACCTTGAGGCTCCTCAGGAGGATGATTCCTATCAAATCCATGAGATTTGCCTTGCATTTTTCCATGCATATAAGTAGGATTCATTTCTGTTGAACTTTTACCAGTTAAAGACAACTCAGAACTGGCAACATCATGGGAAACAACTTTTTGTACTGCTGCATCTATATCTGAACTCTGGTTGCCTACTTCATGCTTGATAGTATCAACACTACCAGTTGGCGACATACCTGACTTACTGATTATGGTGACTGAACTTGCTTCAACAGAAACAGTACCACTTACAAGAGTCCCATCAGATTTTGATCCTTCCACGCACACTGAACTGTTCAAGGTAACTGAAGGTAGAGAAGTCTCATGAATGTCCACTTGAGATGGGCAGACATTCAGTGCGTTAAACTTTTCCTCTTCAATTTCCAGGTTGGAACCATTAGGTAGTTCCTGAACAACAGCTTTAAGTTCCTGGGCTTCCCCTTTGTTGGAGGGCACATAATCAGCACTGTCACCCCTAGGTACAGTAGCTCTGACCTCGGATGCCATATTTCCACCCTTGTTAGCAATTTTTGCAGTTGACTGCATGTTTTGCTTGATGCTCAAAACCGAGGCCATGGTCTTGTTTTGATGTTCACTTGTGAATGAATGGAGAACCAACCCTTCCATAGTTGTGCAATCAACTTGGCACCTATGACACCAGCTCATACTACCAAGCTTCTTCACTGGCACTTTGTGCGGCTGCTTCTCCGGAATATACTCATGACTGAATGCTTGTGAGTGAGGGGAAACAAGTTGCAGGGCTGGTTGTTGATGTGGATCAGGATCTTGATATTGAGCCTGAACTTGTGAATGAAGAACATACTGCGTTGCTTGTGACTGCATATCTGCGTGAGAGATCAATCTTTGCATTTCCTGAGATGCCAGGTCCTCTTGGTTCGGTCCTCTGCATGCCTCATCCCTCACAGACATTTCATCATACAGACATGGGACGCAGTGGTGCTGCCGCTGCTGATGATGGTCCTGTATGGAGGGTTGGTAATATAGTGGCAGGGAAAGGCGCAACGGAGTCGGACATGGCTGCGGTGGTGTCGGATACTGCCAAGTCGGATGATATGGTGGTGGCGTCGGGTATGGATGGAATAGATCTGCGGTTGGTGAAGCATGGTATGAGGATGGTGAGGCGTAGAACATACCATTGGATTCCAGCGTCGGTGGTGGAAACGGTGGTTGTGATTCCTTCGCCGAACGTCGATCATCCTCCGGCGAACCTCGTCGATCGCCATGGCTCCTGAAATTCGACTGTTCTGGTTCAGATGAAGCTCCTTGCCGAAGATCATATCCCCAGGGATTCGTCGGCTCATTAGTAGAACAAGTACTCTGCTCGCAAGGAGAGGCTTGCCAAGAACCGAGGTCGGTCGAGCATCGATCTCCATATGCTCCAAGAACAGGACCGATCGACTGTGGTGGTGGTTCCGGTGGAGTCTCTGGCCACGAACCGTGGTAGGTCATTCCCAGAGAGTAGTCGATTCTCTGCCATGGCTGCGGTTCTTGTGGATATCCCAGTGAAGCTCCCGATCCGCCAAAGACGTCGTGGCTCTGCCGATTCCGACCTTCAAGAATCGGATCATGGCTGCTCTGCCATGGCTGCAGTTCTTGGAGAAAACCCGGTGAAGCTCCCGATCCGCCATGATTTATGTAGCTCTGTTCAGACGCTCCTCGAGAAGGAACGACGTAGCTCTGATACCAATTGTTAGGACCCTGTCCTAACTGACCTAAGAATGCTGAATGCATACTCTAATTTGCCATGAAATTGCAGGAATATTCAGTGGAAGAAGAAGAAGAATTGGAGATCTTTAATTCTAGGGTTTTATTGAGATTGGGGAAGAACAAGAACAGTTACAAGCTAAAGAAAGAAGCAAATGAACTAAGCTAAGTAATTCCATACATCTTCCATACCTTCCTCTCCCATCTCTCTCCTATTTATAGATTCTTCTACTGATACATTTTTTGTTCTTACATGCAGTTACATTTGGTTACAAATGGATTGGTACAGCTGGCAATGCAAGGAGAGGCTGACTTGGCTTGTCAACTGTCAAATGCCTCTGATACTAGTTATGTCACTTAGAATTGGGTCATATCATCAGTCCTCATCTTCCTCTTTAGTCCCTCCTTTTTTATTTTCTTGATTTCTTGCATATATTTATCATGGTGGTTCCGCAAATTGAGCCCTAATTTTCTTACTTTTTCAAATTAGGGTTTTGAAGACGCTGATGGTGATTTTGTGAATAATTTTGCAATCTATCCAGTATTGTTGACCCCACTAGAAAGAAATTGATCGATATCTGCGGGCCAAACAATGGAAGTCCATAATTTCATATCCATTTTGTTTATTATTTTCATTATGTTGGTTTACATGGGATAAGTTTTCTTCTTTTACATGCTTTTACAACCTTACACCTTTGCTGATTGGTCTTTTTCGTTCAGTTTTCTTAGCCGAATTGATCGAAAAAGAGATCTCCAATGTCGGTATCGATCAGTATTGGGTATCGGTCTGTATCGGATCGGGACATGCCGCATGCGTAACCGTATCGATATCTGCCGTATTGAATCGGTATCAGCCGATACTGCAAACTATGGTTTCAATGTAGTTTCACCAACCCAAATAGGCCCTAAGTGCGGCGTGCGTGTCCTACTCGTGTCACTGCAACATAGAATTTGATCTGATATTATTGATGTAATAATCTCAATCGAGTTAATTTTTAACCACCAAGGGATTCCTATTTTTGACGTAGTGGAATTCTGAGGCTTTAACCTGGTGTTAAGCTTGCCAATAGACCCTAAAAGAATTAGGGCAATTAGTAAACATGGGCATGCTTTTAGTTTGGTCTTTAACGCGAGTTAAGTAGTATTTAAGTTATGTTGCATGAATACGAACACATATACAAATAAGGGCACGGATGGATACGAGATACGGGAAATTTAGGTAGGTACAATAAGTAGTCACATATGTTGCATAAAGACGGACATGGATACATACATGTAAGGATACGATACATATACAATCATTTTAGAAAAAAGGTTTTGGAAGAAGTTGATTGTGGTTGCAGAGGAGGATGGTGGTGGTTGGGGGATATTCCATTAAGGGATTAATTTAGGTTTATTGGTTGGAGGATGAAGGGGATCGTGAGTGGAAACATGTAAAAATTTGACATTGTTAACTTTAATAGTGGTATGATGTCCTTAACCTCGCATGCTCATGAAATCTGTATGAATATGTCTCCTTCCAAATAACATGATTTGGGTGGATTATGTTGAAATTGGTAAATTTTGAGTGGTTTATAAACTTTATATCTAAGATGTTTAAAATTGACCTTCGTTAAAACGAATCAGATTGGAATTTTGTTTAACTCCGGTTTGAAGAATGTTTTGATGTTATAAATGGAGTTCCATTTTCCAAACCACACCCAGATACACCCCAAAGTTTGGAGTCCTAACTCCGCTGAACCCCAATCTTCTTGGTTAACTTTGTTCCTACATTAGACCACTTCTCCTCCCTAGTGTTAGCAGTTAAGGTGTAAGGCATAGAGGTATTAGTGAAAATTTGGGTTGAAAAAAGAGGTTGTAAGCTACTTAATACTTGTAGTATTGCCTATGATGTGTAGGAGACTTAATACCTCTAGTATTGCCCATGATGTATGTAAGACAATTCTCTGGACTAAAATTGGACTGTCCATTCGTGCCCAACATGAAACATGTGTCCATCCATGTCTGACACTTGTATAAACAGAAAACGTCCGTCTATTTCTTTTAGCGATAAAATGTGTACAAGATGAAGAGTATTGTGTTCCTGTTTAGCGAATACTATGAGATTTTGATATACTTGATCCCCTTTTTTTTCACTTATTAAGTTTTTTAATATCCAAACACAAACTAAACTGTACATAGACAATCTTGTCAATATTTATGTTAAGAGAGATGCACATAGAGTGTGTCATCATATCCAAAATTTGGAGGGTTGGCACGTCAGACACGCGTGTCCATGTCAAAGTGTGAAACCTGTGTCCGTCTCCATTAATCACAATGTTGGAATAATTTGATTACCCTAGACCCTCATCATAAATCTAGCTCTCGGCTAAAAAAATGGTATCAACTTGCGGGATTGTGTGTAATAATTTGAATATCTAACCTTCAATTGTCATCATGATTCTAGAGTTATGGTGTAGCAACAAGGACTCCAACACTCAAATCAAATGGACTCCTGCCCTCAAATTTTTGCAACGCACATAATCCTTTTAGGTGGATTTCTAGATTCATTGCCAAAAAACCAAAACTGAACAAATATTAGTTGAGAAGGTTATAATTTGTCCACTAATTCATGTTAAGAGGATTCATTAACTCTTGTTAACTGATGCCTATAGGTCATTAAATTCAAAACTAAAAAAAGAGCATCTTAAAATTCTAGAATAACCATAATTATCAAAGCTACTCATCACAATGGAACTAAGTTACCATGAAAGGAAATAAAACTCGTACATCAGATTTGAGCTGCAAGAAAGAATGGAATTCTACTTCTCCTTGTTTGTGAGAGGTCTATGCCTAGTTACGAATATGCAGCTCTTTGTCAACTTTCCAAATTGGGGTCTAAAGTAGCATTCTGACAATGCGCTTTATTACTGCTTGGTTTGTTTGAGTCGATCCATAGAGGCTGATGCAATCAATTTTACATCTCAATAATCGAACAAGAGATCAATTCCCCAACCTGCATTTCTTTCCATTCCTTTTCTATTTTGGAATGAATGACAATTTGCAGTTAGGAGGATATGCACTTGTGCATAGATTGAGAATGCGGGTAAATGCAAAAGTTCTGAAGAATAATAGTGGTATAGGTTTTTTGTGTATGTTTTGTATAGTCATCTGTGCCACTGGAACTCTCATTAAACCCTGTATATTGCGAGGAGATGATCCAAAAAAACTGACATCAAAGACCTCTCTCTAATTTTTCAGTTATCTTTCACATGAAGGTGACAGCTGTCCGAGTTGCTTGAGTTCTTCATTTAGAATTTAGATATGAATGAAAATTTATCAATTTCTTTTTTTTTTCTTTGCACATCTGGGTAGTATTAGTTACCTTCTTGAATGGTCTGGTATAAGCTGTCTGTGTTTTGATGATTACAGGTAGCCCAGGAGATAGGGACAGAGACAAAGTTCCAGAATGACTTCATAACTCAACTGCTACATCAATTGGTTTAACCAATCTTTTTTTTATGCTTCAAAATTTCTTATTGAATAAACCAGTACATTTTTTCTGTTGTTCTGTAATGTTGGTAAATTCTTTTATTTATTCTCTAAATGATGAGCTTTTAGTCCTTTAAATATTCATGTATAACAGATTGTTTTGCCCAGACAGTACATTAACCAGTTGTCTCTTATTGCATGGACTACCTTGCTTGTTAGTTGCTCTGTTTTCTCTTCCTTCCGTGCCTTCTTTGGCGGTAGACAAGACTTCATCTGCTTTAGTGGCAGCTGTTGCTTCTGATTTGGATTATATGTGGATCGGAATTCATAAACTTTCAAACGCTTTGCTAGAGTAAACCATTGCAAGGTTATATCCACTTTGCAGGCGTGCATTTTTCAGTTATGTTTGAATTAAGCAGCGGAGGGACATTGTTGCAAGCATTTATCCATCTGAGTATACGGGACAAATCCAGGCACAGGGTTACCTTATGTCCCTCTATACAAAAGCAGCTCAAAGCAATCGATACGGCTCAAGGCATCGAAACCAGATTTTCGGGTCTGATTATAAGCAATGTTTCATTTCCATGTTCTAACACATGCAATACAAGTTGGGATTATTCCCTTAGCTAGGTGCGTTGTATTCTTATTAGCATGCAAGGGGTGATTCACCTAGCGACTAGCATGAAACGTCTATATTTTAAGTGTGCTGGCTGAGCAAAGACAAGTTCATCGTAGCCACCCACCTTAGCGATGATTCGCCTCGGTCGAAGGATACTCCGAGCGAGCCTCTGAAAGCCTAAGCCGGAACTCCTAAAGGGCCAAATCTGGAAATCCTTTTTGCCTCAAACGAATATTCTCGCTGAGCAAAGCGGATCGGGACATAATGTATGGAACGATGCCATTGTATTCAGAGAACCCTGTGCCTTGATTTGTCCCGTATACTCAGATGGATAAATGCTTGCAACAATGTCCCTCCGTCGCTTACTCGATTCGATGATAGCCACAACTTTAACGATGTTGCCTTGTGCGGGCGCAACCCCAGGCTCGCACGGCATCATGTCCCGATGGAAAACGATAATACACGCCCCGTGGGAGCGTCGAGGCGCGGTGATTCGTGTCCGGCGGGGACGTTGTCGGGACCTTCGGAATCGGGGCATGACATAATGGTTACTTTTGGTGAAAAACAAAAAGTGGGAGTACTATGACTAATCCCTTACCTTGAAGAGCAATCATATGAATAAATGTTCTGCCAAACTATGTTGCAAAGGATATGTTGACGGTATGACACGATACAGGCATGGCGGCATGGACATAGCACTGATTTGTATGTCCTAGTGTTATTAGAGTCTGTTTTGTGTCCGATGGCGATGTGCATCATACATGACATGATGATACACACCAATTTTCAAGTATCCGTACATTCTAGGTGCCAATGCCTTATCCATCTACTAACCTTTTGTAGGCTTCATTAACCATACTAGGAACTAAGTCAGAATGTATACTAGTTCTGAAGATCATGCCTCTATAAAGGCAATTTTGATCACAGAGTATGTTGCTCTTTGTGATCAATTTATAATGTGCCTTGTGGTCGAAGAACTATAATTTTCTTTTGTGTGGTCGATGAACTATAATTTTCTTTTGAATGACCTGATTACCTATAGTATGTGATCTTCAATGTACCAAAATATTACTTGTCCTTTTGGATTTGGATTTTATACCAAGAGACCGAGAAGTTGATGGTGGAAGTTGAAATGAGAATACTTAGTACTATCTAAGTATACAAATATACAAGTGCTATGTGCTATAAATTGTGGTATGTGGTACAAGTGCTATGTGGTATAAGTTGTCAAATTGTATCAAGAAAGTAGAAAAAGAGATTCTAGGAGTTTAATTGTATCAGGAAAGTAGACAAAGATATTCTAGGAGTTTCTAAAGGTAATGATTGGACCAGTTGAGTTATGAAGATTGATGAATGGCAGACCATAAATGATACAATAAGAAGAAATGAGTGTATACCTGAGAAGTTGGAGTTGGCGCCAATTGAGGAACAAGGTGAAAGAAAACCATCTTTGATTTGGAGAGAGACACGTTTAGCGCAGCAGACAATAGATGCTCGGGTAAGAAGGAGCAATAAGATATTAGTTAAAGGAGTCAATAGAAGTAAGTGTAGGTCTAAATGAACATACATGGAGTGAAATTGTGAAGAAGGATAGGATTTTTGTTAGTTCTACCGAGGACAAGGCCCTTAACACAGATGAATGAAGGAAATGATTCAAACACCTGACCCCAAAATATTTGGGATATGGCCTTTTTGTTCTTGTTTATTTGTCGATTCAGATTTTAGCGCACTTCTATTTAGCTCATAGTACAAGAGTTTATCTCAGTGTTATTTTATAATTAATATCTTTGGTGCTCAGGTGAAAAAGTTAGTAGAGTTGCAAGTAAAATTGCAGGTGTAACTTTCAAACATAGACAGACAGGCTGGCTGCTAGTTAACTTGCAATGCAGGTTACCTGCCTCATAGCCATGAATGACTATATATACTTACCTGGACTGTGTGTTTCGGTGAACAACCTAGGACTACTATAATTGAATCATATAAATCAAACGAGTTATGGTACAATTAATGTTCATAACATATGGTATATCAATGTCAATTCTTCCTGACTCTCTTCAGGTCCATGTGTCCTATTCAAATTTTGATAGTCGGCATTGAATACGGTTATTATTTTATTGCGACTGTATATATATTTGTATGCACATATGTAAGTATTATGTATGTATGTATGTATGTTTTTTGTTGCCATGCCCCAGTGCCATACCTTTTAATGATCTGTTGTGTCCCTATGGCTTTGGTGTCCCATGGCTTTGCTTCATAGAGGACATTTAATATTGACCTTGATATTGTTAGCCTGTCTAAATGTTACCCAAGCTTCACAATGTTCCTTGAATCTCTAGTAACGAACAGCTCCCAGTTGTAGTATAGTAATTGAACAATATACACTGAATATGTCTTGTTTTTGTAGTAGTATTATATTGCCTCGGGAAAATGAAAGCCAGGGTATTCCGTTCTCTCTTCCAAGAAATTGACAACAATTCAGGGCAGATGCCTGGTTGAGAGGTGACTACAGAATATGTTATTCTTTGATGGATCGTCTTACGTATCCTTGAACCCCGCCTAGTTTAATTCAAATTTGTGCTGTTAAGAATAATAATTCATCTCTTTGTAAGCTGTGCAATGGTCCCAGTTTAGATTTATTAATTAATACTTGTCATAACTTGACATCAGTTCTTTCTTTCTTTATGCTCACAAGACATTGGGGGTCTCTCTATCACATGGGCCTACGTGAAGCATAGGCGTGTGTACAATGAAATGTACACATTAAAGTCTTGTATTTAAACTAGGCAAAACTTGTGAATATGGCAACTTGGCTTCCATCTCATATTTTCATTATATTATTATGACATCACTGTTCATCTCATTCTGGTGCCTGATATAGTTTTGTTGTATCTTAAACAGCAAATGACACTTGTTAAAGCTCAGGCGGGGGTAAAGAACAACATGAGAAGGATGAACAAGAGCATCATCCAGAACGGTTCCAATCATCTCCAACATGTCATCCTCTTCGCACTCTCCAGAAGATGAAGGTGCAGGAATAATGCAAGATACAATTATAATTTGCTGTGTTTTAGAGAGTTCCATACTGGGTTTTTGCAGACTTTAAAAAAAATGATTGGAGTTCAAATGCACATATAAAGATGAAACATATGATGTTGCTCTCTTACTCTGATTAAGTAATGTGTACCAGCAACTGTGTACAGTGGGCCATTATTTTCTTTCTCCTCCTTTGTAGTTTAAAGTTCACATATCTTCCAGTTTAGTCTGTTCATACCTAGAGTTACTATATTGCACTGTTGTTATTCAGGAACAATGGTAACAGTGTAGAGCCTACTTTCATAATACTCGCATTGTTATTAATTTGTTGTAACCACATCCATCTGTTTCAGAAATTTTATGACATTTTGATTATTAACTAGATTTTGCTTTGTACATTTGGATTCTGGGTGACCATAGATTATCTATCAATCCTTGTAGTTTAGCAGAGTGACATCGATGCTCAAAAATATTTTATTACCAGGTAAATTCATTTTTTTTCCCCTTGAATATCATACAAATGATGTTACCCATGTTGTTTTCTAAGATCTATTCATACAGTTCTTACATAAATGACCTGGCCCCTGGCTAGTTACATGAACAGGGACTAGGGCTGTACTGTGCTTGGGTGTTGTTCTGGAGTGATGATGCCTGGCTCAGCTTGAGTTCCTTCACCTCTTTAAGGACAGAGGCCATCCATTTGGCAAAGTAGTCCTTATCGTGGCCGACCTTGCCATCCTTGTAGAAACTGAAACAGTCGGCATTATTGTCGTAGGGGCATTCCTTGCCGTTTTGGTCTTTCCATTGCCCCTGGTGCCTCATCCCAGCCGTGCCAGCTTGCCATTGGAAGACGTACTGTCCCATGCCGGCTAATTCCTTCCATCCTTTAGGGAAGAACTCTAGTACACTGCTATTTTTATCCATGAATATCATGTTCGTCAGCTGCGCTCCATGTGGCGTAACTAATATGTCTGTATCAGTCATCAGCTTTACCTGCAATAAGGTAGGTTTATAATCAGATATGATAAGAAAGGTTCCTTGCTTCAAACGTAGTAGAGGGCTACCATTTTTTTTTCCTTAAGATATGTTTGGGTGTATTTCATAATCAACAGCAAACCTTAATGACATGAACAAGAACGAACATCAACCTGGTCATAGTGAACTGCAACCATATTTCACATTTCAGCAACTCTGCAGCTTATAATCAAATAGTGTCTAAATCCCACGTGCTGCACCAAAACTCTAAAATTACGATGATTGTCAATTTAAATCCCTGTGGTCATTTTCTATCGTAGTCTGCAGTCATACCATACAGAGGCTACACAAGATCTCACGCAAAATCTTGTCCTATGTTACAACCATTGAATTTAGATTACAAAACCAAAATTACACTTGTATCTCCAGTTCTGCATTCAAATCTTCTGTAGTACGTTGGTTCCATAATATGAAACTACTCGGCTGGTTATATATATGTAGAAATGATCTAAAACCACCTGGATGGTTTCATATTATGGAACCATCATATGTTACATGGTTAGATTTTGATTGGGTGATTGAGATTAAAGGGGTGGTGGAGTCCACACTTTTTAATTTCACCCACTCAATTTCAATCCAACCCATGCAATATAGAATGGTTCCATAATATGAAACCATCCGATGGTTCTATAGCATTATGAGTTATATGTTATGTCATTCCAACAATGTCTAAAGGAGGACACGAAGAAGAATCATTTCAACATAGATAGTTTATAAATACTAGGGTAGATTATCTTAATGACATTCCGACTACAGTGTTCAGGTATTTATTTTTTTAACATTAACTTTTGACTGTTCAATTTCGGCACCCAAATTTTATAAACTGCTCTTTTAAAGTACATTTTTGTCAATTTTCAAACACATCGATACCACTTTAAAAGCATATCTTATAATACAAAAGTTCAATTTAAATACTTGTATTGTCGGATATTCTTTTCAAGTAGTCTTGTTTCAAAATTGATGAAATGTATTTCAAAAGAACAATTTATAAAATTGGAATACCAAAATCAAATTGGGGTGCCAAAATCGAGAAGTGAGAAGTTAAGGTAACTGGAGTGTTATTAGGATAATTTAGCCTTAATATCATACAACAACAAAAGTCTTCATCCGTTGTTACTGGTTTATGAAACACATAGAAGACTATTCCATGTGCTTCAAGTTGTAATGGTAGTATAATCTCTGTTATTTGAGCTAGCGGCATATAGTGAGACTAGTACTACTGACTGACCTGATCACAAAATGTCAGATTGTTTGGCCTTGCAATTCTCAACGCGCAGCCCTCAACCTTCCGGCACTCCTCTCCGAAGATCTCCGCCACGGCCGTCTCGTTCCTGAACGCCCTCGCCCCGACTCGAAAAAACAATGTCAGCCTGATATCATCGGCACTCCTCGTAGTAGTAGTAGTAGTAGTAATGTCACAGTGCTCTCTCGCCTTGCACCTCATCATGTCGTACACCTCCTCCTTCCTCTCCGTCACCATCCCCCCTTCGTTGTGCCTGCACACCACAGCCTTCTCGAAGCAGACGGGACCGACGTCCTTGTACTCGTCGAACGTCTCGACGTGGACCCTGCTGCCGATCGTGGCCTCGGCCAGGGCCGCGAGCCAGCCGCCCATGCCGCTCCTCAGCTCGCCCCAGTGGAACAGGGCCCACCTGTCGGGCCTGGCGCACCCCCGGCTCTCGTGCCACGCGACGAAGGGGACCAGCGCCGAGAGCCCGTGCCAGAGGTTGGTGTAGTCGTAGAGAGTGTCGGACACGAAGGTGAGGCCCCCGAGGAGCGTCGCGTTGTGAGGGAGCGCGCCGGGGAACGCGAGCGCGTATAGGTTGCTGGCGCCGTCGCTGTGGTTGTGGGCCGAGAGGCAGAGGAGCCTGCTCTTGGAGTTGGGCGAGGGGAAGTAGATGTGGGCCGGCTGGTCGAGCGTCCCGGCCCGGTCGTCTTCGAGGGAGCTCATGAACCAGGTGTGGCCTCTGTAGGGGGAGTGCGTGAACCTGAGGTCCTTGAGAGGGAGGAACGTGACCGAGTCCTTCAGCTTGGATTGGAATTGGAGTGTGATGGGGTTGGAAGAAGAAGTGGAGAAGAGAGTGAAGGAAGGTTGGGAGGAGTTGATTTGGTAGAGGAGGATGAGAGTGACGAAGGAGGCTAGGAAGAGGAGGGAGAGCTTGGGGGACTGGAGGGAAGTGGAGGTTGGAGGAGGTGGAGGTGGAGGTGGAGGTGGAGGTGAAGGGATACTGGTGGCCATGGCCAAGGCCATGGGGGTTGTCATGGTGGAAGTGGAAGTAACAAATTTGGATCAAAAGTCCTTAAGGGATTGTATTCTTTCTATATATAATGTCGGGCAAATTAGAGTTTAGATACTACAGTCTATACCAGATTGGAGTTTAGTATGTTCTGATATGGCCATTTATATAGTTTAGCTACTGAATTTAGTGTTATAAGTGTACATTTTTTGAATTTTAAAACACTAAATTCATGAGCCAAATTCTCTAAATAGATATCAGAATCTAAACTCCAAACTGGTATAAACTCTTAGGGTCTAAACTCTAATTAGTTTACGATATTCATTGCAACAAATGTTAAAGGGCACTATAAAACTTACTAGGAGCAACATATATATTTGGAATATTTAGATTTTGGATCTCACATTAGTTCTAAAATTAGTATTTTGGTCTCAATAATAATTAGTAACATTTTTGGTCTCAAAAGTGTCACCAAAAATGTCATCAAAAGAGTCACTAATTATTTTTTGCAACACTTTTGAGATCCAAACACTAATTATTTATTTATGAAAATTAAAACACTAATTTTAGAACTTATGTGAGATCCAAAATCTAAATATTTCTATATTTTTTTGGCATATCTCTGTATATTCGGAAAAGTCAAATTTTTTTTAGTCTTCGTTATTTTAGGACTACCAAAAGTATGATAGTCCTGATTTTATAAGAATTGTTAAAAAAATTGCAATTCTGAATACGTAGAGAATTGTCAAAAAAAAAAAAAAATTACAAATTCTATTTTTGTCAGGAGTCCTTGTCCCATAATACTTCTTGCAGTGCGTTTGTCGTTTGCCTTCGTTAGGTTGACATACACTCGAAATAAATTAGGTTCACAACGTTGCTTAGTAGTAGAACAGAAGAATGGTACTACTAAAATATTAATATAATTTATATACTTGCATATGGGAACAGATTTGAATACATTGACCAAATAAGTTCTGCATCCATACTCGAATATATAATAATATTATTTGAATTGGTATTGGACCGCTCGATGCGATATAATCAAATCTCCAGTTAATTCTAGATCTGATACGTTTAGTATTATTTGACCAATTTAGGTCACACCTCCCTAAACCTAAACAGAGACGGACGGATGAAGTGTGAATTCTAGTTATCCTTATTCCCTAGGCCTTGGGAAATAAAATAACAAACTAACGCCTTGTCTTCAAAACATAACTTCAATCCAACTAATACATTTTCTTTTTTCTGTCAAATTGTTCATTACGTCCCAAGATGTGTATTGGGCCGGACTAGGTCGGCCCGCAGTCCAACTCAATCGGATTTGATCGAGTTCGGTCCAGATCGAACTCAATCTGAGAGGAAAGACGGGTCGGGCCGGTCCGATCGAAAAAAAATTCGACCCAGTCCGGACCCATGATCCGGTCAAGATAGGACTGGGTGGAACCGAACTGGGTCCGGACCGGTTCACGGACAGGTCGATCTGGTCCGATTTTTATTTATTTATTTATTTATATATTTTTTATATATAATCTATATGATATAAGTTATATATTAATAAATTCAAGTTAAAATTTATAAATTTTTTGTTAATAAGTTATTTTTGTATAATTTAAAATTTATAAGTTATTTGTTAAATTTTTTTTATATAACTTTAAGTATAAATTTATTTGAAATTTATAAGTTATATGTTAAGTATAATTTGAAATTTATAAGTTATACGTTTAGTATAATTTAAAATTTAAAATTTTATTTGTTAAAAAAATTATTTAATATCTTTATATCAATATTTATATAACTCTAATTATAAATTAAAATCTAAATATTTATAAGTTGAATAATTTTTAAATTTTTTTTTTTGAATAACTTATAAAAAAAAATGTATAAATCTATTTTTTTGAATTTAAATATAAATTTATAACTTAAAATTTAAAGAAGTTATTTATATAGACATAAAGAAGTTAAATGTAAACAACTAATAACATTAAGTAAGAAAAAGTTAAATTTTTTTATTAGTGGCAATAAAATTATAAATATATTATAACATTAAATAACAAAAAAATAGAAACTTGTAAATGATATTTTATTTGCATAAAACTTGTAAAAAAATGTACAAGTCTTTTAAAAAAAATCGTCGTCAGTCGTCAGTCGTCCGTCTTTCGTTGAAGTTTATTGTTCAGATCCTCTTTCAGTAGCGTCATCTATAATAAAAGATTGAAAGTCTAGCTCTGCGATATCGGCACTCTCATCTCTTGAGTCTTGAGTTCTTTGTTAAGCACGGGTCCAATCATGAATGCAGACACAAACTTTCAAAATATCTGGCAGCAACTGACTCCTCTTCTTGCGTAGCATCCTTGAACCTGCACTAAAACAAGATACTGATGCTACCGTGGACACCGGGACATTAGAATATCGCGTGCTATAGAAGAAAGTACAAGATACGTTTTTTAGTGTCTCTTCCACCATTCTAAAATTGAATAATAAGACGAAGAGCCATCTTCATCTTCTTCATAAGAATTTAGATATAAGGACAATTCTTGCATAGGTTGGAAAGATTATTTTTGTTTCTTCCTTTGCAGTACACATTTAGCATATGATAATTTAGACATAAAATTAGAACTACTACCTTGAACGGTTGTACCGGGCCTGGTGGATACAACTATTTCTTCATATAAAGCAATTAAACTATCTAAAACATCCTTAATTTCTACTTTCAAACTATCTACGTCAACTCTCATATTATTTTCAAAATCGTTTAATAAAATATATACATCTTCTAATTTAATCTTAGGATAAAAAATCGAAGCCAAACAATATAGAAGAGGTATATCACACAAATATTTTTTAAATTTGACTTCCATTTTGGCAACAACATAATCAAAACCAGAAATATTTCTATATTTACAAAATAAATGAGACATGTTAAGAATTTTTGTTAAAGCTAAAGAAGAAGTTGGATAATAAACTCCAGATAGAATACATGTAGCATTATAAAATAATTAAAAAAATTAAAAATAGAAGTAGCAATTAACCAATCATTCTCAGTTACTTGATAATCAAAACTAGGATTAGCATTACAATAATGTGTAACAACATCTTTAAACTTAATGGAAGATTGCAATATTAAATAAGTAGAATTTTATCTATGTGGTGCATCCTTAACAAATCGCCTAAAAATAACACCATATCGTGTACATAAAATTTTAAAATCTTATTGTCTACTTGCAGAAGAGTTCAAACTATGTAAACATGATCTAACATTTTCTAAATTTAGTTGAAAGAATTCAAGACATTATTGTACAATCAAATTAATAATATGACAAGCACATCTAATATGAAAAAGTCTACCTTCTAATATAGGCGTAAATTGTGTTTTCAAAATACTAATAGAAGAAGTGTTGTTACTTGCATTATCAAAAGAAATAGAAAATATTTTATTGTGAATATCATATTCACGCACATATTACATTATAGCGCCACCGATTACAACGCCGATATGTGAAAATTCTAAAGATCTTAGACAAATGATATATTTTTGCAATATCCATCTTGGATCTATATAATGCGTCGTGATACAAATAAAAGCATAATTTGCTTAGTAGTCCATATATCAGAAGTTAAAGCAAATTTACTAACATGCATAAAACTTTCTTTCAAAGCAGCCTTATCTTTTTTAAAAAAAATCAGAGCCTCTGTTCTGACAGTAGATCTAGAAACTTTAATAAAATAAGGATTAAGGACATTACTTGCATATTTATAATAGAATTCACTCTCACCAAATATAAATGGTTATTCCTCACAAATCATAAATCTTGCTAACTTAGTCTTGTTACGAACATCAGAATAAGTAAAGTTACCTAAAGAAGATCCTTGACCATCGGTACTTAGCTGTGTTTGTGTAGTCTGCAGTGTGTCTTTGCCAAAACAACTTTCGTATTGTCTTTTTAAAGTGCCTGTGCCATCATTTTTTTTTGTAAACCCGCTTACATTTCTTACATTCTGCAGCCTTAGGTATTAATTTTTGATCTTTTGGATCTAAAACATGTACGCCCTCACTATCAGTGACAAATATTTTCATAAAAATGATATTTTTCTATTGGCAACATTTGTAGCCGTGACCATACTCCTAACTTCAGGAGGTGACATTTGTGTCGGTGGCGCAAAATCAAAAATATAATTATTTTTAAACATATTATTATAATAGTCATAATTTTTAAAAGGTTGGTTTGAACCTTGTCCGTCCATATTTAAAAAAAAAAATTCTAAAAAAAAATTTAGAATAAAATTAATTACTTATCTACCAAGAGAGAGAGAGAGAGAGAGCAAAGAAAAATCTCAAATCAGAAAAAAAAACTATTCTGTAATATTAAAATTACTTGTAAAGTTTGCTAGAAGCCTCCAAAAAAAATCGTAAAAAAATGTGTTGAGAGGGAAGCAGTTGGATTCCAGTAATTTCTTTGCTTCTAAACTTTGTAATTGTCTTGCTTCTAAACTTTGTACGAGAGAGAAGAAATTTTGTAGAAGGGAAGAAATTGTGTTGTGTTTATTTTTCATGAATTATGGACTATTTATAGAATTTTTTGGGACAAAATGACCCCAAATACTCTAAAAAAAAAAGTTGTTATAATGGATATTTTGGTCATTTTTATCAAAATGATCAAAATACTCCTAAAACGGACAAAAAACTGCCAGTATATATATATATATATATATATATATATATATATATATATATATATATATATATATATATCGAACCGGGCCGGCCCGACTAGATCGTCCTAATTTGGTTCGATCCGAACGGAGGATTGACCGGATTGGACCGGATCGGACTTACGGATCGGATCCTCCGATCCAATCCGGACCCGTGGGAGGAGTGGAACGAAGCGGACTGATCCGTTGACCGAATCTGGATCAGTCTGAACTGAATTTCACCGAACGAGATCGTGGCTAATTCCGGACTGCCCGCACTTTAACACACCTTGAATTGTGCCTCCAATGTAGGGTTGGTGCATGATAGAACACGTTCTCATTTGACCAAGAATTGGTGGGAATCCATCGTATGAAAGCCATGTGAAGCCATGGAGCTAACTTCAAGAACATCAAGAATTGGAAGTAGTAGAAGAACAAAGAGAAAGATTGTAACTAGAACTAGTTTTGTTGAAAGAAAGTGGTAACTATTACACTATAACTAGAATGAATGAAACAAAGATTACATTTTCTTCACTCTGATCCCCATCTTTCCTCTCCCTATCTATACTGCTCTGTTGCAAGAACTGTAACAGAATGGGCTGAAAATTTGTGCCTGGCTCTATTGCAACGGAGACTCCTGCTTGAGCTTCTTCTCAGATCACTGACGGCTACAGCCTTCAATACTTCAGTTAGCGAGCTCTGATACTCACTGATACGCACCCACAAGTGATGGCTGGAGTAGCAATTCCTCCTCCTTCAGTTAGGCTAGTGATCATACAGTTAGGCCTCTCTTGATAACAGTCTTCTTCTCTATAGCCCTTAAAGTACTGAATTAGTACTGTTATCCTTGGAAAAATGGGAAATGTATCAAATATCCTTCCCTTAATTTGATCTTATCCCAAGGTCAAAAGGAATAATTTTGATCCTTGGATCCTATATGGTTATCACCAACTTCTCTAGTACATTCCTATGGTTGTTAGTCCCGAGGCTGAACCAAAGATGGAAGAACGCGTGGTCAAAATAAAAGGTTCACACAAAAGTTTCCACTCTGACTATTCTCGATTTCCACCAAGAACTATATAAGAATTCTGATTACAACTTGCTCTCAAGAATACAAAAGAATTAGAATTAATCAAACTTCTCGTTCTTCGTTACAATCGCAGTTGCAGACGGACAAAATACAGTCACAATAAAACGAAAGCTACATTCGTTCTTACTTGCAAAACGCAGTTGCAATCAGACAGAACAGACCAAGAAGAAAAAGAAGAAGAAGACAAAATAAAAAATTACTCTTGCTAGGACGGTGAAGACCACCGTTGCTCAAACAAAATTCTTCCTCTATCGACGATCTGCTCCCAGGAGCCAGCAAGTCCACAAGAGAACTTCTGGAACGCTCGTAGTCACCTCTTTGTGTGACTCGAACGGACTACTTTGGATTCATCTTTCTCAACTTTTTGGTCTGTCTCAAAAGAAAGCTAGATGGCTCTTTATATAGGGAATGATGTAAGCACATCCTCCTATTCTTTCGGATGTGGGACTAAAAAGCCAATATACAAAATTGATATCCCACAATCGCAGCCCAAAGCATAGTCCGCTCAGCGCCCGTTCAGCACCCGCTCATGCAATACGCGTATGCAACCCGAGCATAAAACTCGCGCATGAGCGCAACAACAGAGCACAAGCGCCTTGCGACGATGCTGACGTGCTAAGTACAAAGTGCGCCAACAAAGCGTCACTTTGTACCCTTGAGCCCGTGTCCGAGTCGCTAAGCCCCTTTGGGGCTTAGCTCATATGGAAATAATTTTAAGAGCATGACAAAAAGCATAAATGCTTTCATGAGGAGTTAATCATTTTTTCTCCTAGAAAAATACCCTCACATGGCACCCGTGCCCCACCATACCCCATGTGCACACCTCAACTCATACAAAATATTATAATGAGATACCCACTTAATGGTGTAGCCAATGTGGGACTATCTTTACTAGTCCAAAGGCAAAAACACCAATAATCTCCTACATATCTCAATATATATGGGTTGAACGTTCCCCACAGTGACTGTCCATCATGTATTAGGATAGATGTCGCTTCGACTTGAATCTTCCCGCATGGGTCGAACAACAGTATGATACAAGAATGGACTAAGCCTTGAATTCTATACCATAGGCCCGCTCAAGAGATGACCTATATCTCTTTCCATACACTCTAGGTGAGTTCTTTTAAAGAGTCTTTGGCATGAAGTCTCGAGATTCCTTGCGGTGCTACTTCGCTATGACATGGCCCAGAGCCGAGGCTAAACTCATCGTGGTGTCATGCCATTATAGCATGAGGTTCCAGCCTCTTTGTAGTACCAAACTATCCAGCATGAAGTCTTGCACTTCCTTGCGGTGTTACGTCGCTGTGACATGGCTCGCGTAGCCGAGGATTTATATCTTTTACCTCTGTGGTGTCACACCACTGTAACATGAGGATATCGACCTCTTTGTAGTGCTGCCTACACTCTTCATTCTACTGTATTAGGCTATCTGCCTATGTGCGGTGCTACGCCGCTGTGACATGGCTCGCAAAGCCGAGCATTATCCTTACCGAGGAACCTCTTGGTGGTGTCATCCACTGTAGCATGGAGACCTTACGCTCTTTTGTAGTGCTGCGCTACCGTGCTTCCTGTTTAGCACACCAGACATTCAAAATTCCTGAGAACTCATTAATGCATCTAAGCCATTCTCCCACATGACTTGTTCTACATAAAAGAACAATTAGTAGACAACAGTGGTTCTGGGTCCGAAATCCCTCAATATCTCAAAGGACTACCTACTATTTCTGATATTCTCCCAGTCAATGGCCCTCCCTTGAACCAATAGCTAGATGCCTAGTAGATTTTTTTTGAACTAATAACATAAAACTAAATGGTAGGATTACAAAGACACAATATCAGAGGTCCTCCAAGCCCATATATGTTGTGTCCTTGACTATATACGGTGTTACGCTGCTGTGACATAACCCAAAGCCGAGGTTCACTCTCTTGTGTGGTGTCACGCCACTGTAACATAGAGTACTACCCTCCTTTATAGTTCTTGGGGTCAGCTGGCATTTAAGGCCTTACATGAACAGATCTGCCAAACTCTTCTGGCTCCGATCATCAAACACTGTAATGATCTATGCTAGCTGCGCTCATTCAGTGTCCTGTACTGGCCCTTGAGGCCTATCATGAACGGATCCGCCAGATTTACTTGACTCCGATAATTAAAGCACTGTAATGATCCACAAAATCTGCACTCATTCAGTGTCATGTGTTCTATCCAAATAGTTCTCTTCAAATCGTTGAAGAGATGAACAGATGCCACTGCTGCAGCTTCCTGATTTTCACAGTATGTCAGTATTACCCAAATCTGTGTACTAACCATAGGAAGATCATCTAAGAGCTTCCAGAGCCATTCTGTTTTATATGCTGCAGCTTGATAGTGCAAAAAATTTTGAGAGTAAAGACTGTTGCTTCAACTTCCACGATATAGCAACACCACCACCCCTGGAGAAGTCACGTCCTCCTATGGATCTTTCACTCTTCTTTTCTAAGCACCAACTGGCATAACCGAAGCCCTCCTTCATATCTAGATAACTACTGTAGCACAGGATATACTACTGAGTTCTCTTGAGAATTATGATGACTCTCTTCACAGCTTTCAGTGTTCAATACATATACTACTTGTGAACTGAATCAACATCCCTACAGCAAAAGCTATATCAGGCCTGGTGGTACATACAACTTGAATCATTCACCTGATGATGCTCGAGTACACCAACTATCTGACGCTTTTTCTTGGATTTGGCTTCATATTCATTTCACACCTGAGGAGTATCATCCCTGATACCCAAAGCGTGTGATCAATATTTCATGCTGAGAGCTTGTGACTAAGCAAGCCCATCTGGCATCCGGATTATCTTATATCCTCAGGATGACATCTGCAATCCCATGTCCTGAGTTTGGACAAAAATGACATCTTTGTTAGTGACACTTCTGTGTCCACAACTTGGACTAACAAGTCGTCCACATAGATACAAACGATAACTCCTCCATTATCAGAGAACTTCGTGTACACACACTTGTCTGTCTCGCTGATCCTGCAACAACTTTGACTAGATGACTTATCAAACTCCTGTTGTCACATCCTGAAAATTGCTTTAGGCCGTATCGAGATATCACCAACTCGCAGACTGTCTTCAAACCTGAATGACAATAGTTCTGATTGTTGTCCTTGAATCTCTCATGTCTGCCTTCATCCAAGATTTTTTGTCTTTCCATCATCTGATAAATAATTATCTTGTGAACAGCAGCTACGATAATCATCATCATTATCTATGACACCCTCATCGAGGTGCCAAAGAACTCAATTCCCTATTGTCTGAGAAAACCCCTAGGAAGATAGCCTTGTCTTGAACTCAACTGTTATGTCTGCTTTTATCTTCATCGACTTGAAGATCTGATAAGCATCTGATTGGTTTAGCTCCTTCAGGCGGATTGACCAATACCCAAGTGTGGTGGAAGGTTATTGAGTCATACTCATTATTTATAGCCTCCCTCCAGAAGACAACATCTTTGGTCTTCATCGCCTCATCATAGGTAAGCGGATCTTCTTCCACATGATAGGCGACAAAATTTTCTTTGAAGTCCTTCACTCTCCTCACTCGCTTAAATATCGGCTCTGTGAGTTCTGGTTCGATCTTTGTCGTTGGGATAACAACTTCTTTTTGGACTACATCTTCATTGGAAGCTTCAGCCTCCTGTGCACCCACACTATTTTTCAAAATATCTGCGATAACAATATTCTTGTGCCTTATAAATTTATATTTGAGGAGTTCTACATCACTAGATTCAATGATATAATTTAATTCGATATCAAGAAATCTTCGAGCATTACTCTTCTCAGCATCACCCTGAAAGATTATCTTCGTAATCCTCGATTCCAGCTTCTGAATCTTTAATTCTGGAAGCTTCACAAATGCCAGACACCCCCACACTCGAATGACGTTCAAGTTGGGTTTGACTCTGAACCAGAGTTCCTGAGGAGTGACATTGGAAGTTGCGTAAGGCACTCTGTTCAGAATGAACGTAGCCGTCAGCACAACTTCTCCCCAGAAGTTGTTTGGAAGACCCGTAGTCAACAGTATTGAGTTTATCATCTCTATCAACGTCATGTTCTTTCTTTCAGACACCCCCACACTCGGACGATGTTAAAGTTGGGTCTGACTATGAACCAGAGTTCCTGAGGAGTGACATCGGAAGTTGCGTATGGCCCTCTGTTCAGAATGAATGTAGCCGTCAGTACAGCTTCTCCCAGAAGTAGTTTGGAAGACCCGTAGTCAACAATATTGAGTTCATCATCTCTGTCAACTTCCTGTTCTTTCTTTCAGCTACTAAATTTGATTGAGAAGAATACAGAGCAGTTGTCTCATTGACAATTCTATTTTTTTTTACAGAATGATGTGAATTCAATAGACCTATACTCTCCACCTAAATCACTTCTGAGTCTCTTGAGTTGTTGCCCCATTTGAAGTTTAGCCTCAACCCCGAACTTATTGAACTTCTCGAATGCTTC
This sequence comes from Iris macrosiphon, assembly GCA_036927795.1. NCBI lineage: Eukaryota > Viridiplantae > Streptophyta > Magnoliopsida > Asparagales > Iridaceae > Iris > Iris macrosiphon. The sequence continues at coordinate 11,520,351 of JAYESA010000009.1, forward strand.
GTCTTCTAACAAGAGCAGATAGACGAACGCGTACTTTGAGTAGTCATCGATTAAAGTAATAAAGTACTTCCTTTTGGCCTTTGTGGAGAATGGCTTGAAGTCACAGATATCATGCCCCGAGTATCTCAGGATCGGCAACTGTTGATCCAGCATACCAATGGCTCTTTATCTGATGCTAATAGCAGTTATGACTCATGGTTGCTTTCCACTATCTCTGTAGCAGCCGTGACACATGCAGTTCATCTCTCCACCAATAGCCATTGTCCGACCGATATTAATGCATGGAAACACTATCAAATAAACTTTAGACGAGACGAACCATCAGACTATATTCTTGTTGCGGGACAAGCCGCCTTATCTTTGAACACATTCAGGCACACGATATGGTTCTCTCGGAGCATAGACGATAGTGAACATATTCATACAAACACATACTTAGACAAGCGTTTCAGGGTTCTTAGTTAAGCAGACATGTTCGTTTCAAAGACAACCTAGGTGAGTTCGTTCATTAACATGTAAGGCAGGTTCTATCATTCTCTTATGAAAATATTGCAAGCAAAAACTCAGATTATTATTAAGGCGTGCAAGAATCAGAGAACGAAGTTTTGCCCACTCACCTTGATACATAATGCCGGTGCGGAGCAGGGCATTACATACTTACCCACCAACAAAAAGTTCCGTCCTCAAAACTTCAAGGATAAACTTCTCGATATTTCGAGCAGCGATAGTCCTCATCCCTCGCCGTACTCAATCGAAACAATCAAGCAATTCAAGTCCAGAAAATATTTACACTTTGAGAATATCTATGGACTTATTGTATGGAACGCTCTATTGCAATACTATATCGATAATATCTCAGAGTCATAGCAATGGATTGGGCCAAGAAATTATTTTCGCTCTGATACCATTATGTCATGCCCCGGCCCCGAGGGCCGCCCGGACCACCGCTCTCCCCGCCGGAACCGGACGCGAACCACCGTGCCTCGGCGTAGCGGAAGCGGTGGTCCGGGCGGCCCTCGGGGCCGGGGCGTGACAACAGATATCTGAGTGAACCAACTCCAGAAGATCTTTACTTCGGTTTACCCGTTTGGACATTTTTCTTGTAATCTTTGTCTGTGCACAGACCTTACACTTCTCCACCTTCTTACCCCCATATTTGGAGATAAATCCTAGACTAGACATCTGGTAGTATGAAGTACATGTCCAAGTCTGGGGTCCCACAACTCTTACAATGAGACTTCAGTCACAAGCAGAAGCTTGAACATCCATTTGAAACTGAACGCATTATTTTAAAGTATGTCTCTTGCCAAGATATCACCATCTGGCAAACATGGATATTCACCCTCAAGTCTGCAACAGACTTCCTGAGATCAGGTCCTTGGTAATCACCAGTATGTTGCTACACGCACTTCTTTGACTGTAACTTTTCAAAGTTCAGAACCATTGTCTCAATTCCCAGATCCTCTGCTTGATCTTTGCTTGCCATCAAGACCTTCACCACTGAAAGGTTCGACCTTGATCAATAGCTCTTCCTAAAGCACATGTGGCTATATGCACCAGTTTCTATCCACCGGTCAGCAACCATGCCATATGACTTAACATGTGAATCATAGCAACCAAGTTAAGTAATCAAAGGAACAAAGTTTAGTTATACTTTGCTATATTAGTTCGGATTTGTTCTACTTCCAAGTTCCAATTTCAGTCATGCGTCAAGTCTTGTTTAGTGCAGTGACCTTCATGTGCATAGGCCACCATGCGCCAATCCATGCGCATAAGCCTGCATGCGTGTCATGACCCGCACCCGAAAAATCGGGCATGAGCCGTGGGTACGTCCAGCCTACGCCGCAGAATCGACGATAGAATGCTGTAAAGGTCCGTTCTAGGTCAAGCATATCTATATAACTCACAAAAATCTGTCAATAACCTCTCCAAAAGGAGGGAAATCACGCAATATATATATGAATAATCCTCTCCAAAAGGAGGGCAACCACGTAATATATATATGAATACTCAATCACAATAATCTAGGGGAGGAGTAAAAGCACGATATGATAGCAAAAGAAAACCAGAACCAAAGAGAGCAAGACAATATCCAAAATACAGTCCAAGTCTATAATAGTCTATAATATCTTACAGCATCAAAAGAATAAGTACAATCATCCAAATAACAACTGGGAACAACCCAGGAAACCCACCTAGCTAACTAGGGCGCTAACGGCGTCTCCTCACAGGGCTCCTCCTCAGTCTCGGGGTCACAGCACTCGTCGACACCCGGCCCGTAGAAAGTCGGGCAGAAGTCCTCAGGATCCTCTGGAAAAAATATACCCAGTCAGGACTGGAGCGAAGTACATAACTTTGAAAGTAACTCCAAATACATGGTAAGGTGTATATGACGAGCAATAGAAAAATATACAAGATGCACAGAAAATAAATACATGCTGGAGCAGAATAAGTAGCTGCAAAGTAAACTGGAGAACAATACGAGTAGAGAAGTAACTGCATGTGAGAAAACATGAACACTAGCTAAGTGCCTTGAGCATAAGTTCGTTATGTGATCGGCTTAGGTTGCACATGAAAAATACTACGATAACTCCGTTATGCGTGAGTTGCATAACCGACATACACATGAATACTATTTGGCTTTGATCACATAACCAACTCCTACTCCCCTCCCCCACTAATACTCTTGGATCCAACCACAACACGCTACGTACATGATAATAGCTCGCGCACACGAAGGCGAGAGCACAAGAAGCACATTATAGCACATGAGAATCAATACCCGAAGCACATGATGAAATACACGTGATAGAGTACCCGCTGAACACGGTAAGGGGGATAGCATCTCATGACGGGATCCACTAGTACCAGCTCGTGTAACAATGTGTCAGAATTAAGTATTACAGTTCTAGAACAGGTGATATAAACGCTATCATGAAATGGAAACTATCAGAGGTAGGTACTCGCCTTATGTCCTGAGCAACTGATGGGGATCGAGATTCGGACCGGTGTCGCAAGAACCTATTGCGAAAAACAGAATTAAACAGGGTTCTAAGGAGTTAAACTGATATCAAATAATTAAAAACAGGCTTCTAGGGATATTCTAGGTCGAACGGGTCAAACCGGTGAAATTCGGGTCAAAAAGTCAACCCGGGGTCCAAAAAGTCAACTCTAGGTCAAAACTAGGTCAAATATTGACTTTTATGGTCAACAAGGACAATTATGGTCAAATTATTGTCAAAACTAGGTCAAACTAGGGTGCCCCTGAAATTCTAGGTCAAAACTAGCTCATTAAGCTAGTAAACTCTCAAACTCGCCTCCTCGAGATACCGGGATACCCTCGGTATCCGATACCTCGCTCTAGGCCACGTACCCCGCCTAAACCCGCTAAAACCTATGCTAGCACGCGTAAATATATATACATATACATATAAAAATCACTCCAATACTATTTCTAGGCTATTGCTCAAAACCCCCGCTCGAAACTCAATACCTTGGATATCTCAAGGTATTGAGATACCTTGATATCTCAAGGTATTGAGATATCGCCCAATACCCCTCTAACTAATTATCTAGTTAGCTATCTAAGCATATAAATATATATATATATATATATATATATATATATATATATATATATATATATATATATATATAATCTAGGCTAAAACATCTATATCTATCATATATTATACATACCTACATATCTATATGCATATATATATATTCACAAATACATATATACCCATACCTTACACCCACTCTCAATATGTATATATATATCTATCTAGATATCTATACATATATATTGCTATAGCTATATATATATCTATACACTTAGATAGATATAACTATCTATCTATCTATCCATTACCTATCTATCTATCAATCTACGTATCTATCTAACTATCTATTTATCTAACTAGCTATATATTTATCTAACTATCTATCTATCTATCTATTTAACTATCTATCTATCTATATAACTATCTGTCTATATCTCTCTCACACCCCCCTCGCTTCACCAATGCCCCCCGCTGCGAACATCTGCTGCTGCTGCTGCATTTTACTGCTGCTGCTGCCTTTACTGATGCTGCTGCTGCTGCATTTTACTGCTACTGCTGCTGCCTTCTACTGCTGCTGCTATGGGCAGCTGCCCCCCCCCCCTCGCTCGCTGCATGCCTCGCTCCACACACACACACAAACACGCACACACACACATATATACACATATATATATAGACATACAAACACATATACATATAAATAGACACACACACACATATATATATAAACACATATCTATAAATACATAAACACACACAACCCATACACACACACACACACACACACACACACACACACACACACACACACACATATAGACACATAAACACCAAACACAACACAACACAACACAACGCTCACAACGCTCACCAACACGCACACAACCATCCCTACGCACACTAACACCTATAAATATATAAAATATAACCCGAGAATTCTAGCACACACTCCCCGAAGCTAACCCAAGACGCGCACAAGCCTGAAACTAGGAATCCAAGTCGAAATGGCCGTTCGGTCATTTCGACGAACACGTGGTGTGCGGTTCGGAAAACCTCCTGAAACGCATACCAAACCAACTCGGAATCGGCCCAAAATTTATCCACGGGTTCTAAACGATGTCTAGATCCTAGAAAAATGCTACTCCATCGATTCTAGGCCCGTGGCAAAAACACACGCGCACTTAGAATCGGCGACGACGAAAATCTTGAAAATGCCCGAACGCCCGTTTCTCCACGACACGACCTCACGTGTCCGAACGGAGACACGCACTCACCCTCAAGACACCCGACAACGTCTACCTAGGTACGTCTAACCTAGGGCATCATCCAAAATTGGGCCAATTTTAGATTCCATCCGAAATTGACACAAAACCTAGTGTTAAAGTCTCCAAACATAACCAAACTAGTTCCAACTCCGTCCCACGGGTAGGCTTAGGGTCTAGGAAGGTTCTAAACCACTAATTACACTACACAAAAGTAATTAGCAAGAATAAAGTTAGGGTTTACCTCTTGGGAGTTGGAATCCCATGGCCAAAGTCTCCAATCCACTTGAAATTACCTCCCTCAAGCTCCAAGCCTCCAAATCTAGCCTCCACACCAAGTCTAGGCTCTAAACACCTAGGTTGGGGAAAAAATATAGGGTTAGGGTTAACAACCATGGAGAATAGAAGAAGAAAGAAGAGGAATAGGGCACTTACTTGAAGTGGGAAGTAGAAAGGAAGAAGAAAGAAGTAGTGGAGAAGAAGAAGAAGAAGAAGAAGAAGAAGAAGAAGTGAAAAAGAAGTAGAAAATGGGGGAAATGGCTGCTGTGCACTGGTCGGGTCTGGATAGGGGCTGTGGGAACCGGCCAAGCACAAATAAAGGGGTTTCCAAAGTCTCCAAATCCAAAATGCCCTCCTCTCACTTGGGTTTGGATTTTCGGTTCCAAAAGCACTCAAACTAACTCCAAATCTCTCCAACTAACCCACTAAAAATATAATAAATATTCTAAACCCAAAATTAGGTCTCACAGGGGTGTGGGTTGGATCGGACATGGGTCCACTAGGGTCTGACACGGGTCCAGGCTAGCCAAAACCCTAAAACAATCAAATAAAAATAACACAATCACCAATTAAATATAAATATAATTAATTAAAAATAATACACAATTTATTAAATAAAAATAAAAAAATACCCTATTTTCTAGAATCGGGTAGTGACAAGCCTACCCTCCTTAAAATAATTTCGTCCTCGAAATTAAAAAGACGAAACTAGGACAGGAATGCAAGGAAAGAACCATACCTCTGGGCTCGAAAAGATAGGGGTATCGCTCGTGCATTTCATCCTCCCTCTCCCAGGTCGACTCACCCGGAGAGTGATTACTCCACGCGACGCGAACCAAGGGAATAGTCTGGTTCCTCAACACCTTCTCCCGCCGATCCAGAATCTCCAGCGGCTGCTCTAGATAGCTAAGAGTAGGGCCCACCACGATCTCTGAGTGATCCAATACGTGACTGGGATCTGCCACGTACCGTCTCAACTGTGACACGTGGAACACATCATGAACTCCCTCCAGCGTAGGCGGCAACTCAAGCCTATACGCCACGGCGCCGACTCTCTTAAGAATGCGGAAGGGTCCGACGAAACGTGGGCTAAGCTTCCCGCCTCCACCGAAGCGAATATTGCCCCGCTTCGGAGAAATCCTCAGGAACACCAGATCTCCAACCTAGCACAAACAAGGTCTCTGCACTTAGTCTAAAACAAGCAATCACAAGCAACACAAGAACAAAATCTAGATTCTAAGCTATACCTCGAACTCCAAAGGTCTCCGGTGGCTATCGGCCCAATGCCGCTGCCTGTCCTGCGCCACCCGAAGTCTATCTCTAATGAGCTTGACCTTCTCCGCTGCATCAACCACCATCTTTGGGCCAAGCAAAGCTCTCTCGCCTACATCATCCTATGATAACGGAGTACGACACCTCCGTCCATACAACTCCTCGAATGGTGACATCTCGATACTGGCTTGGTAGCTGTTGTTGCAAGCAAACTCTACCAAGTACAAGTGATCCTCCCAAGAGTCTCTGAAATCTAGAATACAAGTGCGAAGCATGTCTTCAAGTGTTTGAATGGTCCTCTCTGACTGACCATCTGTCTGTGGGTGATATGCACTACTAAACTTGAGCTGGGTGCCCAAGCTAGCCTGCAGACTCCTCCAGAAATGCAAAGTAAAGCGACTATCCCGATCTGATACTATGCTCACAGAAACTCCATGCAGTCTGACTATCTGGCGCACATACATCTCTGCTAGTCTCTCTGTAGACGTACCCACTTTGAATGGTAGAAAGTGGGCCGATTTGGTCAACCTGTCCACGATGACCCAAATCGCATCCTTCCCGCCTGGAGAACGGGGAAGTCCAGAAACAAAATCCATGGTCACATGCTCCTATTTCTACTCCGGAATGGGTAACGGCTGGAGCAAACCTCCTGGCCTCTGCCTCTCCGCCTTCACCTGCTGGCACACTAAGCATCGGGATACGAAGCGTGGTACCTTCCGCTTCATCCTGTACCACCATACATGCTCTCTCAGATCTCTATAAATCTTGTTGGCACCTAGATGCATAGAGTACTAGGATCGATGCGCCTCCTGAAGAACCTCCTCGCGCAATGACCCACTCGGCACACACAACCTGGTACCGTGCCGCAATGAACCATCATCAACAATGGTGAACTCATCTGACAATCCAATCTGAACCTGTGCCCTGATGCTCCTCAGGGACTCATCCTCAAACTGTGTAGCCCTGATCCGGTCTACCAAATCTTACTGAATCTGTAGTCCCCATATCTGCATCTCAACTCCAGGCACTATCACCTCAATGTCCAAGCTCTCTAGATCTGCCAGAAGATAACGATCTGTAGTCAGGCACATAGCTACCGGATACCTGCTCAACGCATCCGTAACTACGTTCGCCTTCCCTGGATGGTACTGCAACAATATGTCGAAGTCTTTCATCAACTCCAACCATCTCCTCTGCCTCATGTTCAGCTCTTTTTGGGTAAACACATACTTCAAGCTCTTGTGGTCTGTGAAGATCTCCACACGCTCTCCGTATAAATAGTGTTTCCACAACTTTAGAGCAAAGATGACCGCTGCCAACTCCAAATCGTGGGTAGGGTAGTTCTTCTCATGAGAACGTAATTGCCTGGAAGCATAGGCAATCACCCTCCCATTCTGCTGCAACACACAACCTAGTCTCTTCCCCGATGCATCACTATAGATAGTGAATCCTCCAGAACCTGATGGCAACGTCAACACTGGAGCTGTCGTCAACCTTCTCTTCAGCTCATCAAAGGCAACATGGCACTCCTCTGACCAAACAAACTCTACGTCCTTCCGAGTCAGCCTGGACAACGGCTCTGCAATCCGGAAAAAATCCTGAACAAATCTCCTGTAGTAACCTGCCAGTCTCAGGAAACTCCTGACCTCGGCTACTGAACTCGGAGCACTCCATGCCTCAACTGCCATGATCTTTCTCGGATCCACCGAGATCCCCTCTCCAGTCACCGCATGACCAAGGAATTCAACCTTGTCAAGGAAGAACTCGCACTTTGAAAGCTTTCCATAAAGCTTCTCCTTCCTGAGAGTCTCCAGCACTATCCTCAGATGCTCCTCATGCTCCTCTGGGGTCTTCGAATACACCAAGATATCATCTATAAATACCACCACAAACCTGTCCAGATGCTGATGGAATACCTTGTTCATCAGATTCATGAACACTGCCGGGGCATTAGTCAACCCAAATGGCATCACCATGAACTCATACTGTCCATATCTGGTCCGAAAAGCTGTCTTCAAAATATCCTCCTTTCTGACCTTCACCTGGTGGTAGCCTGTCCTCAGATCAATCCTGAAAAACACGCTCGCTCCGCTCAACTGGTCAAAAAGATCATCAATACGCGGCAGCGGATACTTGTTCTTAATTGTGAGGTTGTTCAGAGCCCTGTAGTCGATACACATCCGTATCGACCCATCCTTCTTTGGCACAAAAAGTACCGGAGCACCCCACGGAGAAGAACTAGATCTGATAAATCCCTTGTCCTGAAGCTCATCCACCTGCTTCTTCAACTCTATCAGCTCACTGTTACTGACTCTATAAACGTGCTGGGATATCGGCTCCGCCCCTGGCACCAAGTCTATAGAGAACTCCACATCTCTGTCCGGAGGTAACCCTGGCAACTCCTCCGGAAAGACATCCATGTACTCCTCTATCAGTGGATGTAGCAACCTCGGCTCTACCACCAGGGCTCCGCAGAAGACTCCCTCGCTCTGCTCCGCTGCTCCTCTGGCGAACTGAAACTATGGCTCACCCGGCGGACTAAACAACACTCTGCTTCCACGAAAATCTATACTAGCATAATGCATACTCAACCAATCCATCCCGAGTATAATGTCGTAGCTCGGAAGTGGCATTACGAGTAGGCACACACTCAACTCCCGGCCTCCCAAGGTAACTCTTCGGTCTCTGCAGACATCACTGACTAGGATGATACCACCCCCGGTCGTGATCTTACAGAGTCTAACTAAAGGTTCAGCAACAAGATGGTGTCTAACAGCAAAAGATACAGACACAAAGCTATGGGAAGCACCGGAATCAAATAAAGCAAGTGCTGGAATGGAATCAAGAAGAACACGGATCAAAAGAAGTCAATACGGTGCAAGAAACGATATCATCAAAGAATGACAGTAATATTGCAAAAGAAAATAATTTAAGGAAAATTAAAGATAGCAAAAGAAATTAGCAAAGGTCCTAGTTGTGATTGAGCACACTCTCTCTCAGCCTATATCCTATATCCTATTACAGGTAAACCTAAAAACTAGACCTGCATGGGCCGCCACCAAAAACGTGTCACGACCCGCACCCAAAAAATTGGACATGAGCCGTGGGTACGTCCAGCCTACGCCGCAGAATCAGCGGTAGAACGCTGTAAAGGTCCGTTCTAGGTCAACCATATCTATATAACTCACAAAAATCTGTCAATAACCTCTCCAAAAGGAGGGCAACCATGCAATATATATATGAATACTCAATCACAATAATCTAGGGGAAGAGTAAAAGCACGATATGATAGCAAAAGGAAACCAGAACCAAAGAGAGCAAGGCAATATCCAAAATACAGTCCAAGTCTATAATAGTCTACAATATCTCACAGCATCAAAAGAATAAATACAATCATCCAAATAACAACTGGGAATAATCCAGGAAATCCACCTAGCTAACTAGGGTGCTAACAGCGTCTCCTCGCAGGGCTCCTCCTCAGTCTCGGGGTCACAGCACTCGTCGACACCCGGCCCGTAGAAAGTCGGGCAGAAGTCCTCAGGATCCTCTGAAAAAAATATGCTCAGTCAGGACTGGAGCGAAGTACATAACTCTGAAAGCAACTCCAAATACATGGTAAGGTGTATATGACGAGCAATAGAAAAGTATACAAGATGCACAGGAAATAAATACATGCTGGAGCAGAATAAGTAGCTGCAAAGTAAACTGGAGAACAATACGAGTAGAGAAGTAACTGCATGTGAGAAAATATGAATACTAGCTAAGTGCCTTGAGCATAAGTTCGTTATGTGATCGGCTTAGGTTACACATGAAAAACACTACGATAACTCCGTTATACGTGAGTTGCATAACCGACATACACATGAATACTGTTTGGCTTTGATCACATAACCAACTCCTACTCCCCTCCCCCACTAATACTCTTGGATCCAATCACAACACGCTATGTACATGATAATAGCAATATATATATATATATATATATATATATATATATATATATATATATATATATATATATATATATATATATATATATATATATATATATATATATATATATACACTTAGATAGATAGATCTATCGATCTATCTATCCATTACCTATCTATCTATCAATCTACGTATCTATCTAACTATCTATTTATCTAAGTAGCTATATATTTATCTAACTATCTATCTATCTATTTAACTATCTATCTATCTATCTATCTATTTAACTATCTATCTATCTATCTATATAACTATCTATCTATATCTCTATAACTATCTATCTATATATCTCTCACACCCCCCTCGCTTCGCTAATGCCCCCCGCTGCGAACATCTGTTGTTGCTGCAGCATTTTACTAGAAAAAAATGCTACCCCGTCGATTCTAGGCCCGTGGCGAAAACGCGCGCGCACTTAGAATCGGCGATGACGAAAACCACGAAAACGTCCGAACGCCCGTTTCTCCGCGACACGACCTCACGTGTCCGAACGGAGACACGCACTCACCCTCAAGACACCCGACAACGTCTACCTAGGTCCGTCTAACCTAGGGCATCACCCAAAATTGGGCTAATTTTGGATTCCACCCGAAATTGACACAAAACCTAGTGTTAAAGTCTCCAAACACAACCAAACTAGTTCCAACTTCCTCCCATTAGTAGGCTTAGGGTCTAGGAAGGTTCTAAACCACTAATTACACTACACAAAAGCAATTAGCAAGGAGAAAGTTAGGGTTTACCTCTTGGGAGTTGGAATCCCATGGCCAAAGTCTCCAATCCACTTGAAATCACCTCCCTCAAGCTCCAAGCCTCCAAATTTAGCCTCCACACCAAGTCTAGGCTCTAAACACCTAGGTTGGGGGAAAATGTAGGGTTAGGGTTAACAACCATGGAGAATAGAAGAAGAAAGAAGAGGAATAGGGTACTTACTTGAAGTGGGAAGTAGAAAGGAAGAAGAAAGAAGTAGTGGAGAAGAAGAAGAAGTGAAGAAGAAGAAGTAGAAAATGGGGGGAATGGCTGCTGTGCACTGGTCGGGTCTGGATAGGGGCTGTGGGAACCGGCCAAGCACAAATAAAGGGGTTTCCAAAGTCTCCAAATCCAAAATGCCCTCATCTCACTTGGGTTTGGATTTCGGGTTCCAAAAGCACTCAAGCTAACTCCAAATCTCTCCAACTAACCCACTAAAAATATAATAAATATTATAAACCCAAAATTAGGTCTCACAGGGATGTGGGTTGGGTCGGACATGGGTCCACTAGGGTCTGACACGGGTCCAGGTTAGCCAAAACCCTAAAATAATCAAATAAAAATAACACAATCACCAATTAAATATAAATATAATTAATTAAAAACAATACACAATTTATCAAATAAAAATAAAAAAATATCCTATTTTCTAGAATCGGGTAGTGACAATGCACATCCTGCATGCACAGAGGCCATCATGCGCATTGAGATACTATGCGCCCAGCTCTGCCATACGCCAAGACTTCTAATGCACTGCCATGCGCCAAGTCTTGCAAAGCGCCAAGTCTTGTCATGCGCAAAGGTCTGCCCCTTGTGTGCATACTCTGCAATCCTTGGTCATCTTATAATCTTTCTTCCAACTGGAATGCGCGTCCTTCAGTCGCTATCTCCTCCATCCTCGAAAATGGTAGGTACCGACAACTTACTTTCAACATTTCACAAAGAACTCATTCCCTCATCCAAATGTTCGAAGTAAATTTCGTCAATCTTCTCAAGTTTGTGAAAAATTGTGTCCGAAAGACTTGAATGGGGAACATCCCCATCTTTATTCGGATCTTACTTTGAGATTGTTAGTCCCGAGAGTTAACCAAAGATATGGAAGAACGCGTGGTCGAGATCGGAGGTTCACACAAAAGTTTTCACTCTGACTATTCTCGATTTTTACGAAAAACTATATAAGGATTATGATTACAACTTGCTCTCAAGAATACAAAAGAATCAGAATTAACTAAACTTCTCGTTCTTCCTTACAATCGCAGTTGCAGATGGACAGAACACAGTTACAATAAAATAAAAACTATCTTTGTTCTTTCTTGCAAAACGCAGCTGCAATCAGACAGAACGAACTAAGAAGAAAAAGACAGAATAAAAAATTACTCTTGCTGGGGCGGTGAAGACCACCGTTGCTCAAAGCAAGATTCGTCCTCTATCGACGATCTGCTCCCAAGAGTCAACAAGTTCACAAGAGAACTTCTGGAACGCTCGTAATCACCTCTTTGTGTGACTCGAACTGACTCCTTTGGACTCATCTTTCTCAACTTTTTGGTCTGTCTCAAAAGGAGGTTAGAGGGCTCTTTATATAGGGAAGGATGGAAGCCCATCCTCTTCTTCTTTTCGATGTGGGACTAAAAAGCCAATATACAAAATTGATATTCCACAATCGTAGCCCAATGCATAGCCCGCTCAGCGCCACTTTGCACCCTTGAGCCCAAGTTTTTGGGACTTAGCTTCTATGAAAATAATTCCAAGAGCATGACAAAAAGCATAAATACTTTCATGATGAGTTAGTCTTTTTTTCTCTTATGAAAATACCCCCACATGGCACCCATGTGCCCCACCATACCCCATGTACACATCTCAACTCATACAAAGTATTATATTGAGATACCCACTTGGCGGTGTAGCCAATGTGGGACTATCTTTACTAGTACAGAGGCAAAAACACCAACAATGGTTACTTGACTATTTGTAGAGCCACCTGCACTAGGGGCTATAATATTCATGTAAGTGTTGAACCTTCTCTGATACCAGCAAGTCTTTGCCAAATTCTCCGATGTATACTAGGCTCTTTTCTGGTCTTTAGGGATGTATTCATTTTTTTACAAACTCTTGATCTATTGCTTCCTTTGGCTGAACTACAACATGATGTGAAGACCCAGTTTCATCTTGAAGAATGCTACACAATATTCCTTCATGTTGTTCACTGACTATATCATTAGTGATACTAAGATTACTCTTACTTGTCTTTACTTTAGCATCGTTAAACCCTTCTTTACCCTTATTTTCTTTCTCAACATTCATGAAACCAAGATTTTGTGGCTTCTTTTCCATGAAACTATTTGAGAACATAGGTTAAACTTTCGGCACTCTCTTGTTGCTGAAATGGAACACAGTAGGACATTGTCATATCCTTTGCTCAAAGAACCATGCGATAAAATTGGAGGGTTTGGAGACCAATTTGTTGTCCAATGTTGGTTTTGTTGTTGAAACTCCCTCTCTATATTAATTTTATCTCTTTTCCATAAATCTTGATGGTTAAACCTCAATTCTATCCCAAATTGATAGTAAGACTCATAGAAAGAATTGGGATTTTGGAAACCCATTGCCTGAGGATAAGGATTTTGTTGTTGGTTTTGATATGGAGCTTGACGAGGGTTTGGGAAGGACTATGGTAGCTACTAGCTACCCATATGCAGTCATTGGTGGAGACATTCCAAGAACATTAGGTATGCATTGAGAATGAGTTTGGTAATGTTTTAGTGATATTTTTTTTTATCAAATTGGGACATGATTGAACTCTTTACCATATGATTTGATCCAATTGGTTAAAAATTGAGCGTAGCTAGTGATGGTGATACCATGGATTATGCATATTGAGGATATAATGAGATTTGTGATGTTGTAGGTGGCGGCAGTTGTCCAATAGGGTTTTAAGAGGCCATTCCCATAGAATTGAAACCAAATGGTTGTAGATTTGGTTGTGACATAGGTGTTTGGGCTGCCATGGAGGGAATATACGGTGAAGGAGTAACGACTATGGTCTGAGCATATTAGGGTAAATTAAACCCTCTCCTTGATCTAACTATTTCATCCAATAACCTATCAAATTTATCACTAAGAGAAAGGATTTTACCTTCCTATGTTAAGAACCATTGTTCCTTAGCATGAACTGGATGTTCTTGAGGAGGTCCCTGCCTCGAGCGGTGGCCACCATGGCTACTTGAACTTTGATCTCCATCGGATTCAAGAACTGGATCGATGAGCTCTGATACCAAATTGATAGAACCCCTTCTCATTGTTGGGAACGAAAGTACAAAAATCGTTTCCCAAACCAGAGAGTACCTGCAAGAGAAACGAGCAAAACGCATAAACCAAAAAATGCTAAACACAAATCGCAGACACGAAATTTTTTGACTTGGAAAACCCTTGCGGAAAAAATTACGGGACGATCGAAGTCCAACCTTGAAAAGCCTCCACTAATGGAATAAGAAATACACCGACTCCTTACAAACTTCTTACCGATCCAAACAGATCACCACAACTCTTTTGGAACATAAAATAGATTATAACCACGAAGAAGAAAGACAACGAGAAATACCCGAAACTGATCTCCTTCTTCGAAACGGTCTACAATCATTCTTTCTCCTCTCCAATGTTGCAATGACACTCTTGCCTCATTTTCTCTTCTTGTTGCTATACTTTTTTTTAGAGAAATATATGTATTTTAGGGCCAGGAGACACCTATATATAGTCTCAAACCCACAACTAGCATTCCTATTATAGATAAGAATATCCAATCTAAATCCATTGACATATTCCTATTATATGTAGGAATATCCAATCCAAATCCATTGAGATATTCCTATTATATTTAGGAATATCCAATCCAAATAAATTGAGGTATTCCTATTATATATAGAAATACTCAATCCTACTTCGGAATATTTTTTACATATGTTGGGAACCCCACCCACTCCAACAAATCTTTCACTTCATAACTATGTGGAGGGTGTCATCATCCCGGCGATCCGCCTAAAGTACTCAAAAAAATTTCTTGGTATAACTTTTGTGAACATATATGCTCCGTTGTCATCTGTATGAACCTTCTCAAGCGTCGCTTCCTTCTTGTCAACCACATCCCGTATCCAATGATACCGGGTATCAATGTGCTTGGACCGGCTATGAAATGTCTGGTTCTTCACAAGGTGAATAGCACTCTATCGCAAAGTAAAGGATACTGCTCCTGCTTTAGCCCAATTTCCTGTAGCAGCTTCTTCATCTACAACAACTCCTTGCAAGCCTCCATTGCCGCAATGTATTATGCCTCTGTCATCGATAAGGCAACACACTTCTGTAAATGCAACTGCCACGATACTGCTCCACCAGTAAACATCATCACATAGCCCAAAGTCGATCGTCTCGTCTCTACATCTCCAGTCATATCAGCGTCGGTATATCCAACCAGCTTCGGCTCGTCACCACCAAATAAAAGTCTCCAATTGGCAGTACCCTGATGATATCGTAGAATCTACTTGACCCCACTCCAATGTACCATTCCAGGATTGGAAGTGTACCTGCTAATTGTGCCGACTGCGTGAGCAATATCTGGCCTCGTACATACCATAGCATACATAAGACTCCCCACGGCTGAGGCATATGGAACTCGCTTCATATCTTCCTTATCGTCCTCGGTAGATGGACACTAATCATCAGTGAACTTAAAGTGAGCCACAGGGGGGTTACTCACTTTCTTCGACCCATCCATCCCGAAACGCTGAAGTACCCGGTGAATGTACTTCTTTTGGGATAAGTGTAGCAGCTTGGACTCTCTCTCTCTCTGTTGATCTCCATCCCAAGAATAGTCTTCGCTGCGCCCAAATCCTTCACAGAGAAGGCCGCGTCCAGTTGGCGCTTCAACTCTGCTATCCTGGTGGCATTCCGACCCACCAACAATATGTCATCAACATAAAGCAATAAAATGATAAAATCATCCTCGGTGAAGTACCTCACAAAAATACAATAATCCGACGTCATCCGTGCGTAACCATGCTCCCCCATAAATGACTCGAACTTCCTGTACCACTGTCTTGGAGCCTGTTTCAGACCATACAAGCTCTTCCTCAACCGGCAGACCAAATATGACTTGCCCTTCTCACAGAATCCCTCTGGCTGCTCCATGTACAACTCCTCCTCAAGATCACCATGGAGGAATATCGTCTTCACGTCCATTTGCTCGACCTCCAAGTAAAAACTGACTGCCAAAGCTAGCACCACTCGTATAGACGACTGCTTGACGACTAGCGAAAAGATATCATCATAATCTACACCTTTTCGTTGACCGTAGCCTTTAACTACCAGCCTCGCTTTGTATCGAGGGCGGATAACATCATCTGTCTTCTTCACTCTGAACACCCATCGATTCTTCAAAGCCTTCTTGTCCTTTGGAAACCGCACCAGATCATATGTAGAGTTGGCCTCCAAGGAACTCATCTCCTCCTGTATGGCCTCCATCCACTCCTGCATGTGTTCGTCTTCCATAGCCTCTGCGAAACTTTCGGGTTCTCCCCCATCAGTCAGTAGCACATACTCACCCGGTGAGTATCTCGTAGATGGTCGACGCTCTCTATCACTCCTCCTCAACGGAACCACTGGTGTGGCTGTATATCTACAACCTCCTCTCCTCTAGGAACTGCCTCATCGGCATGCTCATCCTCCTGAGGGTCACCCTGACGACCATCAGCAGGCTGATAATCAAGGTTGGGAGCAACTCCATGTACTGGCTCCCCCATAACTGGTGTAACACCCAGTTTCGTTCAAGCGGACTGCCAATTCAAATGGCAAAAGTACAATGTTTCGACCCGCTTTCATCAGGTGAGAATACTCGTTTGAGGTAAAGGATATCCAGACTTGTCCCTACAGGAGTTCGGCTTGGGCTTTCAGAGGCTCGCTTGACGTATCGCTCAACCAAGACGAATCATCGCTAAGGTGGGTGGCTACGGTGAACTTGTCTTTGCTTAGCCAACACACATAAAATATGGAATGATACATGCTAGTCGCTAGGTGAATCACCCCTGCATGCTAATAAGAATCCAACGCACCTAGCTAAGGGAATAATTTCAACTTGTATTGCTTATGCTAGAACATGGAAATAAAATATTGCTTATATTCAGACCCTCGCATGCTACCCTAGATTATGTCGCTCGAAAAGTCCCTTACGGTTTAACCTCTCGGCTTACCTTCGGGCCCGAGCCAACGTGTTTGCTTAAGTTCCTTAGAAACGCATGCTTGCTTGCTTACAAATGTCTAACGTTATTCGTATCGTGCATGCATTCTAGTTAGCCAGGAGACTATCAAATAGCTCTTCTGTGCAATTGAATCTGCAAGTATCCGGGACCGTTAGGTCACCAAGGCAAATCCCTGAACCAGGGGCATGCATCAAGGCAAGTGAATACTGAACGAGAATTCTGTCACGTTACAACTGAATGATAATCACATTAAGTTTACCTCTGAACAAGAATTATGTCAACGAATCCAAAAATTATAGCTCGTGGAGCAAACGCTCGATTCAGAACAAGAATCATGGATTATCATATCAAGTTATGGATTTGGAAAGACCCTGACATGCATGTCGCAGACAACTTGGAAACAAGGTCATTAGGTTCCACGGACGGTTTTTGGGGCACCGGGGCCGATCCGATCCGAATGGAACTTCACGATAGTCTCTCGTGCGGACGGGATGGCGTGTAGCGCCTCACGTGCTTTCGTTGCATACCATCCTCGTTCATCGACTATAACTCGTCCTTTATGGCTATGCCAGCGACAAACGTTCATATAGATAAGTCATCCTCGCTTAGCGGCTATTCGCGTGCGAGTCATTGCATCGCATCAAAAGAATAACTGAACACCTGAACGATCATGATATAGCAACTCTCGTGTTTGCATATGTTGTTGCCTTGGTTTTCATTATGAATGCTCGTGCTTAAATTAACTTGGTTTGCCTTGAACAGGGAAGGTCAAATGATAAGTTGGTAAGTCTCGTCGTGTTTCCTCTTATATCGCACGGTGCACTGCCACACGAGTTAGGTTATTCAATATGCCATGAAACTGATCCTAAGGCAACTAGAAAAATAACATAATAGTTGGTGCACGAAACCTATATTACGTGTTTGGATTTGTCGAGCGGGCGAGTAGCCTCCCCACTAGTGCATTCAATGTACTGATAACCCACCAGATCGTTTGCAGGGTGCGGGAGAACCTCGTTCGATGCGGATGCCTCCTTCGTGTGTGCTAAGGCGTGGAGTCAAATCCGAAGCCTTGGAGCGTTGCGTCCGAAATTGAAGCACATATACAAGACATAATATTGGAACATTGCCTGTACAATCATTCCACAATTGTAGCCACTTGGCACGCTTTTATTGTTTCAGAGAGAGAGGCTTGAGCGACTTGTAATCTCGGCTATATGCCGCCTGTAACACTTATTTATATCAATAAAGAGTTGCTTTACTTCTACTTGTGTTATTCAATGCTTCCTCTATTGTCGACTCAGAGAACTTGTTACCAAATCGCTTATGCGTTTATGATTTCGCTGCACTCGGACAATTTGTGCGACTCTGTGGCTTAGAACTCTTACCGCCAGCCAATGAACCACGGCCTTGCACGGACGTGGCTCACGCTCGTGCGGCATCACACCCGGATGGGTCAAAGCGATCGTTCAGCGGAACCGCTGGCGCGATGATTCTCGCCTAGCGGGGACGGCCGATTTAGCCTGCGGAAGATCGGGGCGTGACAACTGGATCCTCTGCGATGTCCTCTGGAAACTGCTCGAAGCGAAATGACTCTAACTCAGGCAATTCCTCAGCCTCAGAAGGTATCTCGAAATCCTGAGTGTTGGTCATGGTTTGATCCTCGACGAATACCACGTCCCTGCTTCTCTATAGTCCTTGTAGTATTTAATTAGTACTGTAATCCATGGAAGAATGGGGAGTGTATCAAATGGAAATGTATCAGGCAGTGTACCTTGAGTGCATCAAAGGGACCGATATACTCGCTGTCATTGTCCGACCAAACACAAAACAGCTTCTTGCCCGTTTCTCTTTCAACATAGGCCTGAAACTCCTTGAAAGTGGGCAGCACCTGATCCTTAGTCTTTAAGGTATAGACCCAAACCTTCCTGGAACAGTCATCAATAAATGTTACAAAATAAGCACCACCAATGGATTTTACCTTCATAGGACCAAAGACATCCGAGTGAATCAACTCGAGCAACGCCGGCTTCCTTGAACTTGGATGACTTTGGAAAGATACCCTATTTTGCTTCCCTGCCAAACAGTGCATGCACTTCTCCAACTTTGTAGACTTTAGCCATAGAATCACCTTCTTGTTCACCAAGTAGCTCATCCCCTTCTCGCTGATATGGCTGAGCCGCAACTCAGTAGACGCATCAGTAACTGCGTTAACCTCCTATGCCCCATGTGTGCTCCCTTTCATATAGTAGAGTCTGGACCTCTTGCTTCCTCTGGAAATCACCATCGAACCTCTGGAAAGCCTCCACTGATTGTTCCTGAAGAGACTGAAAAACCCTCGTCATCCAACCTTTCAACCGACACCAGGTTGAAACGGATATCAGGGACATGATGGACATCTTTGAGAAAAAGAACTGCACCTGTCTTTGTCCTCAAATGCACATCTCCAATGGCAACCGCCTTTGACACATCTCCATTGCCCATCTTCAACACTCTACAATCGCCTGTTGTGTATGTAGAAAATAGTGCCCTGTTGTGAGATACGTGCACTGAAGCACCTGAGTCCACCAGCCAAGAGTTATCATCGCATGCGAGGTTCATAACTACCTCATCACCTACAATGATCACGTTGCCTCCATGTATCGAGGCCACCGCTGTAGTGTTCTCACTTTGCTTCCCCTTGTCACCCTTCTTCTCTCTCTTCCAAGAAAAACAGTTTCGCTTGATGTGGCCCTTCTTGCCACAATTGTAACACTCCGAATCCTCGTACAGACCCTTGGACCTTCCCCTGCTTTTGTCTCTACCACTGCCTGGACCCCTGCTTTTATCCCTTCCGCGGTTCTCTGAAACAAGCGCCTCTGAGTGGGATGTGGATGAAGTACCCTGAGAACGTCTCCGCATCTCTTCATTCAGTACCCCGCTCTTGGCAAACTCCAGACTGACCACGCCTTCCGGAGCAGAAGCGATCATAGACACTCGTACGGTCTCCTACGAGTCTGGTAATGTACACAGCAGCCATAGTCCCTGAACCTCGTCGTCGAACTTGACTCCCATCAAGGATAACTGGTCAACCACGCCCTGGAACTTACTCAAGTGATCCGTAATAGACGTCCCATCTTTGTACCACAGACCCATCATCATCCAGATCAGGAATAATTTATTTACTCCGGTCTTCTTCGCATACAAAGATTCCAGCTTATCCCACAGTGTCCTCGCGTGCTCAATACTGGCAACGTGGGTGTACACGTTCTCGTCAACGAACTGCCTGATGTACCCACACACCTGTATATGCTCAAAATTTCAGTTCTATTTGGATTTGTCACTGGACTTCTCGGAAGCAAATACCGACAGATGCAGCTTCTTGACAAATAACAGATCATTCATCTTGCTCCTCCAATAATGATAGTTGATACAGTTCAGGTTTACCATGCGCACCGGTTTCGCATCCATCTCTCCTCCCTGATTTGTCTGTCAACTCCTGACACCCTTTTAAAATTTCAGAACCTGACTCTGATACCATTTTGTTGGGAACGAAAGTGCGAAAACTGTTCCCCAAACTAGAGAGTACCTGCGAGAGAACCGAGCAACACGTACAAACAAAAAAATGTCAAACACAAATCGCAGACACAGAAATTTTTGACGTAAAAAATCTTTGCGAGAAAAACCACGGGACGATCAGAGTCCAATCCTGTAAAGCCTGGAATAAGAAATACACCGACTCCTTACAAACTTCTCACCAATCCAAACGGATCACCACAACTCTTTTGGAACAGAAAATAGATTATAACCACGAAGAAGAAAGACAACGAGAAATACCCGAAACTGATCTCCTTTTTCGAAACGGTATCAAATCCTTCTTTCTTCTCTCCAATGTTGCAATGGCACTCTTGCCTCCTCTTCTCTCATTGTTGCTATATTTTTTTTAGAAAGAGATGTATTTTAGGGCCAGAAGACACCTATATATAGCCTCAAACCCACAACTAGCATTCCTATTATAGATAGGAATATCCAATCCAAATCCAAATCCATTGACATATTCCTATTATATGTAGAAATATCCAATCCAAATCCATTGAGATATTCCTATTATATTTAGGAATATACAATCCAAATAAATTGAGGTATTCCTATTATATGTAGAAATATTCAATCATACTCCGAAATATTTTTCACATAGGTTGGAAACTTCATCCACTCTAACACTCATCTGACCAAGGGATGGATCGTATGAAGCATGGAACTAACTTCAAGAACATCAAGAATTGGAGAAAAAGAGAACAATGAGAAATATTCTAACTAGAACTACTTTTATTGAAAGAAAGTGGTAACTATTACAATACAACTAGAATGAATGAAACAAAGATTACATTTCTTCACACTGATCCCTCTTTCCTCTCCCTATTTATACTGCCATGTTGCGAGAACTGTTAACAGAATGTGCTTACTGTCTAGCTAACCATAGACTGTGTTGGCTGAAAATTTGTGCCTGGCTTTATTGTAATGGAAAGTCCTGCTTGAGCTTCTTCTCAGATCACTGACAGCTACAGCCTTCAATAGTTTAATTAGTGAGCTCTGATACTCCCTTATACGCAGCCGCAAGTGATGGTTGGAGTAGCAATTCCTGCTACTCCAGTTAGGCCCCCTCTTGATAGTATTCTCCTCCTCTATAGTCCTTGTAGTATTTAATTAGTACTGTAATCCATGGAAGAATGGGGAGTGTATCAAATGGAAATGTATCAGGGCAGTGTACCTTGAGTGAGAGGCTCTAAGACCATCTCCAACCATGTCGTGAGTTTGAAAAAAATAGTTGCCACATAGGAATCACTTCTTATTTCAAAAAAATTTCTCCAATGCAAATGTGAAATAAATTGTGAACTTGACTTGGCAATGACATGTCAAATACAATATTAAATTGGTTGTCTAGATCTAGACAATGAACTTCATAATGCTTTACTTTCAAATCATCAACTATGAATAAAAATATTTATAAAAAAAAGTAAGAAGTGAAAAAGTTATCTTGAAAGTTGAAAAAAATAACTTTTTATTGTATTCTCAATATTCTATTACATTGTCTTGTGTGAATATAATCTTGCCACATAGAAAAAATATTGTTTTATATCTCATGCCATATAGGAATCACAACACAAAACAAGACAATAGGGTTGAAAATGCTCTAAAAGTCACTTTGTGTAAGGAGAGCAACTTGGGTTAGGTTAAAGAACCAAGTTGCTTCGGGTAAGTGTTACTTGTTTGTTTTTCTCCTTTTAAGACATTCTCTTAACAAGTTGTGGCATTCAGGTCGTGACATTTCTGGGTTGACCCCTTAGTACCCAACCTCAATCTAGCGGTTTATGCTTGAGCGCTTGAGCGTGTTTAGGCTAAACCCAGATTGGCCCCGAAAAATAACGTGCCCACTCGGCCGACCGACCCGTTTAACCAGCTTATTTGATTGGCTGCCTTGGTCCAGGCCTAACTTGGTTGACCCATCTATTGTCAACATGAGGGTGCAATCACTTTATTCTCTGTATGAAATCTTTGAGACCTGATTGAAAAGAAGAAGTTGCAATCGCTTAGAAGCATTAGCAATTGCGTATAAAGTTGCAGCTACTTAATAACTAAAACAATTGAAAGATTCATGAGAAAATTCACATTTTTTAGACCTTTGGATTGCAAAAGGCGGTCAACGGCAACATGACAGTTCCAATAGCAAAATCAAAATTAGAAGAAAGGCAATGACGGACTGTTGTCTGATAAAAGGAGCATAATGAGGGAATGTTGAAAGTTGAGTGTTAAGCATGATTTAACATTGGTGCACAAGTCACAGGCCGGAGTTTGTTGTCGAGCAATTACGATGCAGGAATAGCAAAAACTTCATACAGAGGATCGGAATTCGAACCCACCAAGAAAGTTCGTATTGCCAGCAGCAGGAAATATAGAATTGATACACCTGGACTTGCATTCAGAAATCAACCGGAGCTCAAAAAGGGTCACATTGATTCAGTATAAGAAAACCCCTGCTGGAGGCATCTGACCACACAGCTACTTTAAGGCAGAAAATCAAACGAGCCTAGAAGAAGCATGATAATACATCGTAGAGAATACACATGCCAGAGAACAATTGTAAGAAATCCACAAACAGACACAAGAAAATACCTGTCAACTTTAAAAGTAGATACAAAAACCACCAGAAACCTTTAAACTGGGGCTAGGTATGACCCCAAGGTTGCTATTCATAAGAATGCACCTGAAACAAAAAAAATGTTACAAGAATATGGTAATGGTTAGAAACAAAAATGGGCCAAGCACACTGCAGAAATATACAGTCAGATATTTCATTAGCTACTTCTATTTACATAAATTCTATGTACAAGTGCTCACCCAGGTAGTTACTAAATTACCTTATTTCAATTAGCACAAATTACAATTATTGAAATAAATCCCCACCGTCCTTGGGGATTAGGAAAACCACGGCACATACCACAAGCCATTATCTGGTAAACTGGTATCACCATGCTGTTGATCAGGTCCAATCCTCTCGGATAGTTTTTGTACACAAGGTAGAGAGTCGAATCAGAATGCTGTACAGAGGTTAGACTTCATGTTGGAGGAACACTCCTGTTGGATTGGGAGGACCGGACTACAAAGCCTACTCCGCTTCGGCTCAGATATCCTCACGCGCGATATTGCTGCTGCGAGTGCATCAATGAAACCACAATCGTCCGGCTCCTCCAATGTCCGACTCGAACTGCACGAAGTTGAAGCGACAATGGTTGTCCCAATTTCGCCCAACCCGACTCTGTGAACATTGTTTCTGACTCTTATTTTCATAGGTAATGCCTTGGATGGGTTCTGTGTGTAGAATAAAATCCATGGATGCCCTGAAATTGGCACATATACAGAGTGAGATGACTTGTTAATGTGGAAATGTGTATGCTTTTGTAAAACATATTTAAAATTTATAAGCCACACACTTAATATTTCATCGGCAGTCATTCTTGTGGTTACATCCCGGTTAAGCATCCTGCTGAGAAGATCCCGTGCAAGTTCAGATATTGACTTCCACATACCACTGTGGAAATCGAGTTGCACATTTTTAATAGCTTCAAAGACAGCATCTCGAGAGTCGCCTTGAAATGGAAGAACGCCAACCAATAGGGCATGAAGAAGTACACCAGCACCCCATACATCAACTTTCTCGGAGTAATGACCTAACAGAACTTCTGGAGCAACATATGCGGGGCTCCCAGCAATACCAGAAAGTCTCTGACCTGTCCCAAAGTGACAAGTAAATGAAAATTCTAAAGGTCAACAAATCAATATGAAGGTCAACACAAAAATTCAATTTCTCAACATGAGAGAATTAGAAGAGAGCAATGAAAACAGCTAGTTTATGTTAAGAAGTAAAAACAAAAGGTTTCCAGATTGAGAAATGTAAATCTGTTTTTCCATTTCCCCAAAGAGTCCTCAAGTTAGTTTCAAAATAATATAATTAGATGAGATAATTGATGAATGTGACTGCCAGCTAGAATCCCTCGACATGTAACAATGAACATTACTAGCCTACATATTTCACTATAAGGCGATACATATGTCCTAGAGGTGTAGTTGTGTCGTGCCTCTAGCGGCAAGGCATATCATATGTTAGTCTTGCTCATGACACGGATATCTCTACAGTGCAATAAAATCTAGTTTATCTTGTGTCCAGCTTCAATTAGCCACCTCGTATTTGTAGGACACAGACGTTGACTATTATGTGTCGGCACCATCACATGATTGTTGTTTCATATCTTATCATCCTGCATGTCTCGGACTATCGCATCATCATGTGTGTCTTAGGCAGTTAAACAGTCTATTGGTGTCCATCGTAGAGAATTTCGAAAATATTAACAAACAGCTACATTAAAGAAGAATATATATATATATATATATATATATATATATATATATATATATATATACACACACACTAGCAAGTGACGAATCGTGGGTCTGCAAAATGGCAACGATCGACGGACGCAAAATTCTATAACTACTTTCCTCGATGTGTACAGCAGATGAGACTTCTAAAGCTAATGTAAAAGGGATGATATAATGTTTGTCTGTGGGGGTGCAGATATAATCAACTGAAACATTTTCTTTTTCTCCTTTGGCCACATTAACTGACACCTCGTAGAGGGAACTAATTCCTGGTAATAAGCACTAATTCTAGAGAACATCCAGTAGCATTTCGTCAATTTGAACCGATTGATGAAACTAAAAGTTAACATGCAAAGCTAGGGAATGATGGTTAGCAGTTGATGGGGCAAGGAATTCAATAAACATTAAAAGAATTTTGTAGGTTATAGCATGCTAAGATGATTGAGAACAAGGAAGCCCTTGAACTGCACCAGAAATGCATCGAAGAATGAAAATGCTGGCAGTAAAGGGATAAAGTAGTCAGGTCTGTTCACATAGTCTCCTCCTCACCTCGTAGGAATACTGTGAAATGTTACAAAATGGCACCACACCATAACACCAACAAAAGAGTAGTAGTTTTCTGCTTTAGTTGTGTTGAATCGTGTCACTTTTCTAATCAAAACAATCATAACTTAGCCTCTTGAATGGTGCAAATCAGAAACAAAATACTTTTCTGCATTAATTGTGTTGAATCATGTCCCTTTTCTAATCAAAACAATCATGTGTGTGTGACTGGAAGTAATTTCTACTGACAATTTGGAATTTTAGAATGCTGGCTACATTTAGCGTTCTGTAATGGAAAACTTCCAAAGTTCAGACTGAAATCTGCAGTAAATGTGAATAGTGAAGGGGCTGTGTAATTTATGGTTAACATGTTAACTCTGAAAATATACTATACATCAAAGTCACCTATACAAATCTGAATCAGTTTACCAATGCCCATGAAAGATGTTCATAAAGCTACACATTTGAATAGGGCCAGTGCAAAGTCAAGCAACATCTAATGTGGCGTGACACTATGAAGGATCTTGTACTGCACATCACTCTGTTCCTCAACAACAGCACCACAGGAAGCTGATTACTTGACACCTCCCCTGGTCATTATGAAAGACTGTCTACGGAACTTTGAAGCAGTTTAAAAAGTGTTGACATTCTTGTTTCAGTAGTCCCCATTAAAATGTAAAGGAAAATATATATACTCTTCCACGTACAAACAATGATGCTCATACATGTCACAGTAGTTACCAACAGAAATATAAAGGAAAATATATAAACTCTTCCAATTACATAAAACGATACTAATACAAATTACCATAGTTCCCAACAGAAATATAATAGAAAAAACAAGAAATATATTGGTAAAGTAACATTGCAATGAAAACTCTAAAATAGTTCAACATCAACAATCAGGTTCAACTTTATCAGCTACCAGAGTAATATATCCAGGAAAAAATGATCTAGTCTCTCATGTATTATATAAAAACTGAAAGTAGGATGCTCGACGAGCGCCTTGCTAACAAGTACCACAAAACAGATTTTTAGAGCGAAGAGGAGGGACTTATTTTCCATGACTGTCAATATAAGGCAATTTGTTCAACCGACGGGCAGCTGAACATTACCAACTTCTTGGAGACAAATTAAAAGTCTATTAAACCACCAAAAATCAATTGTCTTCTCGATTGAAGCAGAAGCAGCTCATTTTAGCCTTAGCTTAAGCTCAAGTTGCCTTGCAAACTGCACTAGCCTTGCTGCGGAGTTGTCCTGAACATGGTGCACTGAGTTCTTTAGCCATGCACATTATCCACATTTAGCTTTTGTAAAGGCAAAAGTCAAGGTATATCCTATCTCTCACCAACTGAATATTTTATGACCCCATAGGAAAATCAAACAGAATGGTCTGCTAGAATTTGGTACATAATTGGAAGCAATAGACATTCTTTTCTTTTCAAGTTTAAATACACGCTTGCTTGTACTAATACAGTTTTTTTTTTCACATAGTGAGCATGTATAATAACTTGTCATATTAAAGGTCCCACATGGCTACTACCATACAACAACAAGAAAGGCTTTATCCCAAATTTCTGGGTCAGCTGTTTGAATCCTCTTCTTCCATTCAACTCTATTAAGGGCAACGTCCTAACAAGATCCATAATGGAGATCCATAATGGAAGTGCCGAAATAGGATGAAAGGTGCAAATAATAACAAACATAGCCGGTGGTCATTATTTGCTACCGATTCAATTATTGCCTTCGACCTTTACATGAAGGTTATACAGAATAATAATGTAAATATCCAAGGTCCCGCCATCAAAATTTACTATCTAGAATAGCAAACATCTTCCTCATAAGCCTCATGTGGCACTCTCCGTCTCTCAACGTGCAGAGTTATCCATTAATTTATTTGTCTTCTATCTTCATTTTGCACATTAGTCCCTCATTTTCATGGTGATGAAAAACTTATGCCTACATATTTATGTAAATTGGTTCTCTGCTGCGTTATTTCCTCGAAGACTCATGATCTTCTGATTCCTATTCATTATCAGCTGCTCCGTAGAATATAAAAACATCGATCCTTTACCTCAATTGATGACAAAATCACACAATAAATTTGGTCTTTAGCTTTCACAATGTCTCATTCAAGCAGCCTAGTAAGCCCCATCATTAACTCCAAGCAAGGGGATTGGAAGATGAGTACTAACTTGTGAAGCCCCAAATCCAAGATAACTCAATAACCATTGTCCGTTAGTTACCGGCATAATGCAAGCTAAGTATACATAGCAACCACTTTTTATATTCCTTTTAGAGGGGATAAACCTTCAATTTGAGCACACAACCATCTGCAACCGTCAAAGTGTCGTCTATCCCTTCCCTCATGAGAGTAGGGTAGAGAGTTCAGTTCAGACTTCCTCCTCCAGACTGCAGGGAAGGTTAACTCGTACTTCTGTATTTGTATTTAGTCTTGGAGACAACATCAAACAAGTACTTATTATATTCATTTCCCTTGAGGTTCTTCATCAATGGTCATTTATGGCTGGTTTGGTATTGCTACTGCTTTCCAAAAAGAAGAAGCAGAAACAGCTTTTGAAAGCAGCCTCCCTCATGCTTTAAAAAGCTGTCCCAAAAGACTAGCTTATTAAATAAGTTGGTGTTACCAAACATTGTCTGTAGTTGCTTTTCAAACAAATAAGCAGAAGCCACCCTGGTAAGCTGTACCAAACCCAGCCTAAAGATGACAGGTTATAGAGTAGACGGATCTCTTGTTCTTTAACCATGACTTACGAGGTTGGACTGCAGGGAAGGTAAGCTCATACTTCAACTATATATTCACTCTTGGAACAAAATATTTGAGTTCAACAACTACTAAGATTTATTTCCTTTGGGCCTCGGTCACTAAAGGCGACAGTTTTCATAGTAGACCGATATCATCATCTTTGACCAAGACCCTTTACGTTTTTGTGTTGACTCTGGAGGCAGCAAATGATTACTTATGAGTATATAGGATCCTATCTACATGGCATTATATTTCCAGAATGCATCCAGCAATAGTGCGTTGAAAATCTCTCTTTTCTAGCTAAATAATTGCATACAACTGCTAAATGCATGTCAATGAGATCCATGGGTTTTGTCAAATTATAAGAAACCTCCAGCAAACTGAAGGAAGATATATTTGTTTATTCTTCAAACTGTGAACACAGTTGTACAATCTGGTTATGTAACGTAGATAATTTTAAATCCTATTCAACTCAAGAACATAATTCCCTCACGGTCTACAGCATGAATTTGCTTTCGCTGTACAAAAGAGTAAAGGACCTCAAAGCTCTACTTTAAAGGTACAAAATAATTAAGATTTAATGTTCTAACACCTGTCTTGATAATCTACAGACCTGCTTAGCCTTTTGGCTTATAACCCCAAAAGGAAATTCTTTGGCAGTTATTCTTGATGACGCTACTAAACCTTTTTAAATTGTAGCGAGCCTGGTCTCAGTGATTGACAATCAAACTTCACTTGAGAGTAGGCATCTATCCTTAGTATCCTATCAAGACTACGTTCATAACAAAGGCTAATGGCATCATAAATAGCTAAGAGGGAATTGAGGGAAATATCATGTCGGGAAGCAGGGGGGAAACTACCATGTCAGGAAGCAGAAAGAAAAATGAGACAATGAGTGATCCTTGCTACACAATCATAACAAAGGCTAATGGCATCATAAATAGCTAGGATCTTTTTGTAATAAAGTCGGGCAGAATAATAAATTTCAGAACGCCTAGTATAATGAAATAAATTCAGTAGGTCTCCATCACGAGAATCTCCAGCAGAAAACCAAAGTCTGCGTGCATTATGGAAAATCCACTTATTCTTGGTCCCATTATCATCTGAGATCAGTGATTGCATACTCTCTAGACAACCAACTATCCAATGATGGAATAATGAACCCCAATCAAAGAACAACACGAGTTAAACTTTTTGCATTGTCACCCTCGGTGCCCAACAAGCTTACGATAGTACATAAATGGTTAAGAAAGTCACCAACTCAATATTCCCAATAAAATTGTATCACATATAGGAAAATGTTATAATGATGGAAGTAGGGCCAGTCCTTTGTATTTACTTTCATCTCTAGTTTGGTTACTGGCTCGAAGTTCCACAGAAATCATTCTACTCCTCAACAGCATTAGTAGACACTGACTCATCGACAAAAACTACCAAATAGGAAATGAAGTGTGTGACACGTAATGGTTAAAGTTCTCAGAGAGAGACAAAACTATGAAAGGAATCTTTCAACCAAGCAAATGACTTCAATGTCATGACTTCACAATAGTAGAAAACCAGAAATATCGTCAACAAACAGAATTGTCTTTAAATAGTCCATTAATACAATAAGGTCAAGGGGAAAAAAAACTAGTTTGTGATTCAAAATATGTTAAGTTTCTGCTTCATATGCTCTATCTATACATCAGGTCAAATATGATTCATGTGCTACATCATAATTTTAATTCTCTTGCGCTACCATTTCACATCTATTTATGCTGCAAGGGTAAATCTATATTACCCAGACTCTCCATTTTAGAAAGAAGTACATGTGTCCATCCGATAGGACATGGGTATGGATATGGAATCCGTATCCGATCCTCCATGGTGACAATCGGTCCTCCTGATATATACCCGTACCCGACACATGTATCCAAGTCCATATAACATACGGGTAAATTAGAGCTTTTACATGCTATAAAATGTTATAACATTTTATTATAAAGATGTGAATCAATCGGTGCTACAAACTAGAAGGTGGTGATTTATAAAACCATTGGAACATCACCATGTTTATCCAGCAAATCTAAATGGAACAGTAAAATCATAAAGACTTACATAATGCCCTACATAAGGTTTTAATTTAGAAGCTTCTACTTATTGGTAAAATCACGTGAACTAATTTGAGTGATGTGTGTATTCAAAGGTGAAGGAAAACCGTATCAGATTGTTATGAGACTAGTGATACTTTACGGATCCGAGAACTGCGCAATTAAAAAACAAGTCCAGAAACTGATTGTAGCTGAAACAAGAATGCTAAGATGGCTAAGTAGTAATACGTTGAAAGATAGGATAAGAAATAAATGTGTATCCGTGGAAAGTGCGAGGTGGTGCCAAGACGATTAGAGAGGAAACAGTCTGTGGGGGGGGGGGGGGGGGGGGGGGGTGTTGACAATGGACATTGAAACCTAGACCAACATATGCAACGGTGGCAAGGTACAAAATCCCGGTTTCGGTATTGGCTTACACTTATCACTAATGGTCCAATTCAAAAGGACCCCCTTTCCCACTGCCTTCATAGATTACCCTTCTGAAACCAAGGGAAGTGGAAAGACGAAAGGCCCAACTATCTAAGAAAGAGAAGTTGGTTGAGATGGAGATCGTGGATGAGTGAGTGGGGGACCTGGCCCTTTTTTATATTCACTTTTAGGATATGACCTGACCCTTTTTTATCAGTCTGCTTCAGTAGTTTCGACGGTTTCGGACTCTCCAATTCCAACAATAGAAGCATATCAATTTCAGCCAATACTTAAGACCTTGACCACAACAACAGGGCTGCTAGAACTAGGCATGGGCTGGAAGAACTTGGATTGAGGTTGCAAAAAAGAGATGATATTTGTTAGTATTACTGAGAAATGACTACATGGCCCTTAACAAGCTGGCTAGAAAAAAAAAACTCCAATAGCCGACTGCAAATGTTTGGAATGTGTGTGTGCGCGCGCGCACGTCCCTTCCCGGCAGTGCAAAAGGAGAAGATAACTAGCACCTAAAAAACAAGATGGTAACAAAATTTAGATATAAGTGCTTCATTTCTCTAAAATTGTTGATGTAAGGTAAACAAAATTGGAAGTTTTCTCCAATAAGGGAAATACTAATGTTTAACGGTTTAACCTACTATTCCTAATAGGACTTCCAAAATTCTGAAGATATGTTGCATAAGCTTCACAAATTCAAAGTGGAAAATAGGGTTGTTCATGACTAACCAACAATAGAGGTTAAATCGATCATTAGAAGAAGAATTAGGCCAAAATGAGGATACAATCTGGGAAAACAAAACTTTCATGGAAAAAATGAAACGCTTTCATAAAAATTTGCGTAGAATCGAGAATGAACTTTTCATTTTGTACATGCTTGATCATGAATTAGTAACTGCATCCAATCTTCGAAAAAGTCCAAAATGTTTTAAACTTTCTATTTTTGGAATGGGATATTTATCGAGAAATATGGATCCATGGATTTATGTGTCTAATGATGGTTGGTTCGGTCACCAAGGTACCGACTGATCTGGTGATAGTCATTTAAATCTTCCATAAGTTGGAACGGTTATGGTTTCCAACTTTAATTAGATGACAATTAACCAACTTACCCAAAACCTAATATACATTTTTTTATATGTTATTTATGTAAGTATATATACTATATAAAGAGGGGGGAAATGAAATTAGGGTGCTTGGATAATGAGATTTCTGACAATATATTGAACAACTTAAGGCTTACACATTGGCATTTGGATTTTGGACATACAAAGATTCCAACTTCAGAGTTCTTTTACATAATTGACATGTTAAATTAATTTAAGCCTAGTTAAATATGGCCATTTCACACGTTAACCCCATCAATTATAACCTGACCGATTAACGGAGCGACCTATGGGCCAACTCGATCCGAACAGATTAGTTTTGAGGGTCCTTTAGGTCAATTTGGTTATATAAATTGTAAAACCGACTAAGTTGGTTTGGCTGCCAAAATTGTACATGACTGTCAACCACAACTGATGTACACCCCTAGTAGAAAGTTCTTATTCAATTTTACATTTGATCTATATCATCTATTAAACTGATAAATACGGTAAATACCTGGCTTATAGAGCAACCTTCTTTAAGATAATACAATAAACGAAAGTAGGGGTTTTACATGGACAAGAATACTACAGAACACTTAGGGTGACACAACACTGATTTAGGCATGCCTACTTTATTTTGGAGTGTATGTCTCGTCACATTAAGTGTCCGACACAAACATGACACTGGTTTTTCAGTGTCTGTTCTTCTCAACTTTCCACACAATCATTACTTTTGGCAATTACATGAATTAGCAGATAATCACATGAAGAAACAACCCAACAGAAGCAACTAGTTGCATCTTAGAATGCTATTTAAGACAGACAAAGGCACAAGCTACCATTAAATATCGAATAAATAAAGCGTTCAGGAAATTGAGGACCGTTACCATTCGCAACCCGCACGGCCAGCCCAAAGTCCGCGAGCTTCATCTTACCCGATACTGTCAGCAGTATGTTCTCCGGTTTAATATCCCTATGAACTACACCCATTTCATGACAGTACTTGATAACAGACGCCAATTCCTTGATCAAGTTGGCAGCTTTCTGCTCCGAATACCTCTCCTCCTTCCCCATCTGATCCAAAAGCCTTCCTCCCCCGCACAGCTCCATCACCAGATGGAAGCTCTCCGCGTCTTCGAACACCGCCTTGAGAGCAACCACGTTCGGGTGCCCGGAAAGGTGCTGCATTATCTCCATCTCCCGGTGGATCGACTCCTCGCCGTCCTTCTTCAGGGTCTTGCACGCGAACTCCTCGCCAGTTGACTTGCTGCGGCACAGACGGACCGATCCGAACTTCCCCCTGCCGATTGAGATGCCGAGCTCGTACTCGTGCTCGAGCTTCTTCTCGGGGCGGATCTGGATCGACGGATCGACGCACCCGATCTTCCGCTTGTGGCCGCGGCCGGGGGACTCCGGGGACGACGAAGTGTACGGAGGCGCGGTCATGATTATTCCGCACATGGTCTTGGTGGTCTTCTTGATCTTCTTCTTCCTCCCACGGTCGCCGGCGTTGTCGGAGAGGTGAGATCCGACGGCGGAGGACGACCTCGTTCCTTTCCTCTTCCGTCGAACCGACTCCATCGACCTAAGCTATCAACAAAAGTTAGGGTTAGGGTTTTGGTAGGGGGGTTTGCTCTTCTTCTTCCAACCCATGAAGCGATCAATCGGCTATATGGAATCAAAAGACGAGACGTGACCGGCGGGAGAATGCGATCGGATAATTGCCGGGGACAATGACAAAACCCTAGATTTCTCGCCGGACGTGGCGGTGGTTCACCGGAGAGTAAAAGGAACCGATGATACTGGTAAGAAAAATAACCAGTAAAAAAGCGTGTCGCTCCCTGGCGCTTTAAAGACGGACTCTTCGCGTCGGGCCCACGCAATCTGTATTGCACCGCGGATCAGTTTAACTAACCTGGGCCACATATTAATGAACGTTTAAGTTATGACAGGTAGGTGGAAGTGATTTGGTTTATAGTGGACGTCAGTGGACGATTTTTTTATAATTATCAGTTGTGGTCACCGTCGGTGAATGATTTCGTGGCGCGTGATCACGGGATATTCGGAAGGTTTACGTATCTCTAGTTTCCAATTTCTAGGGTCCGGTCACTGCCAAAGAGGTTGCTAGGGTCCGGTATGGCTGTAGCCTTGCGGGAACTCGCGAGGAAAAGCGCAGAAAATGTGCGTACGACTCAAAAAGTGTTCCTCGAGTAGCGCATGCTAGTTGACGTGTTGCTAGGGTTCGGTAGGATTGTATATACCTGTTCCCCCACCGATACGGAATGAGTACATTTTTGTTCATTATATAAAAATATTACGTGATAATATTTAATTGATTGATGAACATATACCATTATTTTCGTAGATAACAAAAATTGACTTGAAACAGTATATCGATTGTACCGGCCGTAATGAGAATATAAAAGTAGAAGAAGGGGCAAGTTCAAAGAAGGGGCCAAGGGAAGTTCCTCGTCATTAGAAAGGCCGGCCATAGACTACTATATAGTGTAAAGCTACACATTCTAGAACTTTTGGTCTTTTAAACATGGTTAACCGAGAAAATTCAGTCTTTTCCAATAATCAACCAGTTTGGTCATTGCCATTTTAATATACTAAGCAAATTCACAGTTGTACATAAAATAAATTTTATTTATATTAATATAAAATTATTTAAATATTTAAATATATTTATTTTAAAATTTACTATATATATTTAAATTTAAATTTAAATTTGTTATATATTTGATTTATTTTGATTATAATTAGTTATGAATATATTTTTATTTTTCATAAAGAATGCTGAAAACGGTTAAATATGTAATATTATTTAATTATAAAAAAATAGTAACTTATGTGGTTAAGGTGGGAGGTATTTTCTCTAGTTTGTTGAGTTTGAATCCTTGTAGTGTTATTTATAACATATTTAAATTTTTAAATAATTTTTTATGTAATATTAATCCTTTTTTTAAATAATTAATTGCTGATATATATACATACGGTTTAGAAGGCTCAT
The DNA here is from genome assembly GCA_036927795.1 of Iris macrosiphon. Taxonomy (NCBI): domain Eukaryota; kingdom Viridiplantae; phylum Streptophyta; class Magnoliopsida; order Asparagales; family Iridaceae; genus Iris; species Iris macrosiphon. Next base: position 11,555,550 of record JAYESA010000009.1, read on the forward strand.
TTTTAGCCGTTTTGGAACCTGATTATATTATGGAAGATTTTTTCTTTAAACATTGGACTCTTTTTTTCAACTTTAATTAATATAGATCTAACTTACCAACCAACGTATCAAGGTCGTGTTTGGTTCGCAAAATCAGGACATTAAAAATATATATATATTCCTGTGTTTGGGTGAAAAAAAATAAATTGATTCCCAAAAAAAAAAAATGGAGGAAATGATTTCACCACTCATCCCATTAGAGGTGAGCATTATTAAGTTTTGGACCGAAAATCAAATCGAACCGAATGAGTGATTGGTTTGATTTGGAGAGAAAAAAATGGTTCGGTTACGATTTTAAAAATACTAATTTTTTTTATTCAATTTCGACTTTGAGTTTTTTTTTCGATCAAAAACTGAAAATCGAATAAGACTTGTGCAATTATACAAATATCATCAATTCTATGCATATGTTGTAATTAAAATGTATATATTTTGAAAGCAACAATTGTATGTATGTGTTTTGAAGTGAAACTTTGGTAAATTGAACAACTAGTCTAATTACTTTGGACGCAATGTGCGTATAAAAATTATAATTTTTAATATCATTTAACCAATATTTCAACTTTGGATCATACACATTAAACAATAGAATTTGTCCAACCGAACAAACTGAATAAACCGAACAAATTGAATCGTTATTCGGTTCAGTTTCGGTTTCGATTTTGGCTAATTTCGGTTCAATTTCGTTTTTGAATTTTTAGAATTTTGGTTTATTCAATTTTGGCTATTTCGGTTCGGTTAAAACCGAACAAACCGAACGCTCACCCCTACATCCCATGGATTCACTTTCCTACCCTCAATTATTCAATTTTCGGACATTTCCGAACACCAGAAAGAAAATTAATGTAAATTATAATTTTACAAGAAAAGAAAAGAGTAAATAATTAAAAAAAAATCTTTTAGTTTCTGCAAACCAAACGAGGCCGAAATGTAAATTTGTTACGTGTGTAAGTATAAATGTTTTATATTATGTGTGTTATTATTGTTAGGTTGGAGAGTGGGGAGTGGGGTAAAAATAGGGGTACAACTCGGACCGGCTAAACCCAAGTTTGATCGGATAAATCCGTTAATGGGTTGGATTAGGGTTGAAGATACTCTGATTCAGGCTCAGGTTTGGATTAAAATATTTGAACCTGGTCAAAAATCGGATTGGGCTCGGATTCATGTGTCGGATTACCCAAAGAATCCTAAATTCGACATACATATAATTTATATATATTTATATTTAAATATTGTTTCACACTTCTTAAATAAAAAGTTTAAACCCTACATTTTTCCACCCAAATCTTCAACTCTTTATCTTAAATCTCATTTCAATTTGTATTTTGTAATGATTGAGACTTGATTGCTATTTGATTATGTGTTTAATATTATTCTTGTTTAAAATTATTTCAAATAATATATTATAGCCTGATAAACCTGATGGACCTGATCCAACCCGATCCTCTGGACTTGAACTTGGGCTACAAATGTTGAATCCGAGGTCGGATCGGACTTTGGCTCGGACTAGGCCCATGATTCATCGAGTTGGGTTCGAATTGAACTCAAACCTGACCCAATCCATCCGAATTGCACACCTAAGGTAAAAATATAAATATTCATTATTATAGTTGTATACCTAAAATATATTTGTTAAGTTTATTTGAGCTTAATTAAATACAGTTTGTTTGCTTTTAGCTTGTTGGTACGATCTAATTAACCGATGCCAAGGACACAATTTGTTAAATAAAACAATAGATTTTGAGTTCCGAGTTTATATAAAACATATAATGAACTATAGACTAATTTTGTTCTCATATGAAGTGATAAACTCTCCGTTTTAAATAGCAAATGTTAAATGGTGATGCGCTTGCGAGTGTTGGTTGTTTAATGTTTCAATAATTTTTGTATGCTGAAAATTGCACACAATTTAGACAAAATAATTTTTTTTTTTTCGTTTTTGCCAATAGCTGGCACAAATGTTCCATCTCACATTTGAACTACACTAACCCTAAGGCTCTACTTAGCAATTATAAGAATAACGGTTATGATGTGTTTTTAAAATACCGATTATGAAAGTTATAAATGGTTTGATTTTTTTGTTTGTTTTAAATAACGACTTTTAAATCAATTCAATCTATGCTTGTTAATTCATTAACGAGTGGTTCTAAAAATTGTTTACACGAATAAAATTATCTATATATCCATATATAAACAAAAACTCTTAAAAAATTTCATTTTTGAAGCAAATGTTTATTTCCTTTTGTGAATGGATTTTCAGTTGTTTCAGTAAAGAATTTAGTGGGTCTGTTATCTGTACTTTCTTGTTACAAGTCTAGTTGGGATACTATTCTCCTTTCAGAAAAAATAAAATTGCATATATATGTTAAATTCTTTTATGTACTATTTTTTATTTTGTTGTGTTTTGTATCGACAATTGAATATAGTATTTCAAGAATGATGTCGGAGAGAAACGTTTAGATGAAAATAATATAAGTCCACATTTGATTAAATAATAGAAACACATGAAATATAAGAAACGGTTAGATGAAAGTATGAGAAATTTTTTAAAAAATCTTACTGAAAAAAGTAGTCTTAGTTTGGAAGAAATAGAATATAAGAGAAAGAACAAATATAATAGGACATTAGTAGTTATAACTATATAATTTTTTGTGAGGATATAAATGTAATAAAATCATAAAATCTTTCAAAACCTATTGATTTTGGATGTTTATAAAGACATCCAAAATTACACTACAATAATTTTGGGATATTATTTAGCCGACGAAAACTAGTGCCTAAAAAAAATTAAGAAACAAATTTTTTTTTAAACTTCATAAACGATTGGTTACAAAATTAAGAAACCAAATCTTGTGCGCAACAGGTTGTCCGTGACCAATGCAAATACCAAGAAGGTATGGCGAGAGAATCGAGCATTTTCCCCCCACCAAACGATACTCGCCTCAATCCAACCAACTATCCATAACCATTATCCAACTTATATCCCAAGACACCATCTCAAGTTATCCCCATAGTCACTATGCCGCTTTTTGACACAATGCTCCAGTTGGTGCAACACCCCTCGCTCAGAAAACTTCGTGACAAAATGCCCCAACAGTGTCACAATGCCCTCACCGATGCAGTTGTCCGGTTTCGAACCACAGCTGCACGCTTTGCTTGACAAAGCACCCAACTTGATACTCGTGCACGGATGCATGCTCGCTCGCTCGTCGCCCGAAGTGCCTCGATGTTCCAACCAAGATACTCAAGCTCTAACTGCCCAACACAAAAACTAACTCAAGCCACAAATCGAATCCAACCAAATGACGCACACCCTATGCACACCACAGTATAGTGATTTCTAAGTTCCAGTCCAAGTGTCCAAGACATTACGTGTGTAAAACCCCTAATTTTAAAAAAACCGTATTAATTATTTAAGTAATTATTTAATTGATTTATAGTATTTATTAGCTAATTAGAAGAAATAGAATTTATTGGATTTTTATTTCTAGGTGATTGTGCAATAGAGGATTTATGGAGCAATTATTATTTTATCTTAATTTATTCCATGTAGGAGACCTTGTGGACGATTGATAGATTTATTGTATGCTCTAATATAAATTTCTAGAATTATATATATATATATATATATATATATATATATATATATATATATATATATATATATATATATATATAAAGTTATTAAGGGAATAGAAAACAAATAGAATAGAATAGGAAAAAGAATAAAATAAAAATAAAATAAAATATTATTAACCCAAACCCAAAACCCTAAATAAAATCCTACCCGTGAGACCCGCTAAGCGACCTAACACCCCGCAGCAGCTGTCACGCCCCAGTCCCAAAATACCGAGGGACTGGACACGTGGCAATGGCCAGCAGCACGCACCGATGGACAACCCAATTTAATGGATCCATCAGGGCATGCTTAAGCTGTAGTCTAACAGTAAATAGAACAATTGTTACAAGTTACAAACTATTCTAATCTCATCCACAGAATATAAACACAGATCAAAAGCCAGAATAAATGCAACTGAATATAAACGAACATATCTCAACAAGAGTGTCTCGGGGAACAATCCGAGAATAAGTCTGTTACATCAAAGCAATTAGACATGAATTTAAGTAACTGGAAATAGAAATAACTGAGTATGTAAAGCAAATACTCAGGAGAAGTCTTCGGGCACGATCTCGTCCTCGGTTCCTGGTTCTGCTCCGAGAAGTGCTCCTGTTCCGTACACCTCGGGGTAGATCTCTTCGGCTATACCTGGGGACATAATCCGGATCCAGGTCCTCAGGGAACATAGCAAGGTACAAGTGTCACGCCTCAGTCCCAAAATATCAAGGGACTGGACACGTGGCAATGGCCAGCAGCACGCACCGATGGACAACCCAATTGAATGGATCCATCGGGGCATACTTAAGCTGTATTACAATGTTTAGGATTTACTAATCTCATCCACAAAACAGCATGAACTAAAAACAAACTGGAATAAATGCTGAAAATAAAATACTGTCGAATATCCAGCAAGAATTAATACTAAGTCGGGTGGAGACAAATCCACTACCGACAAACAAGAAAATAAAGACAAGAAAGAGATAACTAAAACATGCTAGACAGTAACTAAGAAGCAGGGCCATCAACTGAAATCAAACTCTCGTCTGGTGTTGGTTCGTAAACTGCGGTACTCCTCGTCTGCTAAATCTGGAGAACAAAACCAGGTCCTCAGGGGACATAGCAAGATACAAAAAAATACGAGCCAAATACAGTAAATGACATGCAAGATAGAGAAGAAAGTAATCATCAGCAAATAAGACACGAGAAAATAATACATCTAAGACTGTGGCATGCCAGTGATGCTATCAAACATGACTACAAGCAATCGGGGTAACCGCATCTCAATGGGAGATCACGATCCTATAGAAAGTAGTCCAATGGGGACTCCCAGTCTATAGTATGGCTCTTTCGCAGCCCAACGGGAGCTCACGAAGGAGGTAGTCAAATGAACAATTCTCTATTGCAGTACAATGGGTACTCACAATCGAGATTGCTCAAGTGTAGTCAATGTCCAATAACAACATCTAGGAACTAAAGAAATCAGTCAAGTCAACTCCAGGAATGTAGAGTAAACATAAACCATCACAATATGTCTATGGAACAAGTAGTGATCCAAGAAAAAGAGCAAATAATATACATGCACGCAAACCGAGAAAATATGACTAGAGCAGCAGAAATCAACAAGCATCAAGAACTATATATGCCAAGAAAGTAACAACTGAAAATCATGCAAATATTGTACAAATATCTTGCACGACAATGATAAATAAATCCAGGAGACAAGTATCAAAACTGTAGGATTTGGCAAGGTATACTTGCCTTGGTTTTGTTTCCAATTTTAGCTCGGGCCTCAGCTGGGTTTGCAGGCAGTACCCCGGTTGCTGAAATAGACATCACCATCAGATCCAGAAAATATTAATCAGCTAGAAATGCCTGTCCTTGAGTCCAACTTGGAGACAAGGACAAAAACGTCATTTTCGGGTCAAGGCGGGGTCCAGATGTGGGCCGCTTTGTACCGAAAAACGCGTCAGGGTCAAAGGTCTCTAAATCAGTCCAACTTAGTGTCAACAGGTCAGGAACGATGATACAAACTCAACGGAACTTCCAGAATTGGATTCCGATGAGCTGTTCTCAAAATCGCCCGTCGAGTGGAGCCGGTGGGGCCCACGACACACAATTTTGTCAACGTTCTCAGAATCGAACCAAACTTGGCTCATAGGACCAGCGTATTGCTACGAGTCCAATGGCGCAAGTTTCGTCTCGATCCGACGTGTGTACACTAAGTTACAGCAAGAAACAGAAAAGTCGGATACGGGGCGTTGTCCGCGGATACGCACTGATTTTGGTGTGCACGCACATCCGAATCAGCTTCTGCGAAATCCCGCACGTCCGTATCAACGACGCGCACGTATCTGTGAAGACCGCACGCGACCAAGTCATCCCGTTTGGCGGAGCGCACTCAGTTCCGGGGTGAAACAGGGCTTAGTTTTTTCTGTTTTTGGATCGCTGTGTGCGATCACTACAGGACGCGATGCCCCGAGTGGTTTGCACGAGAACCGAGGGGGTCATACAGGCTACGCGATATAACTGACAGAATCGAAAACGGGGCTACGAGCAAGAAGCTACAAGTACCTGAACTGGGTCTGAAAAACCCGAGTTTTCTCGTGTCAGACTCGTGTCCGACACGCCTAGGGTTAGGGTTAGGGTTTCTGTCCGTGTCCGAGTCCTTGCTGTGTCGAGTCCTTGCTGGAGGGGTGCTGGGACGGCTCGTCGGAGAGGACGGTGCGGTTGGAGGCGGGCCGGGGAGGCTGGGCAGCGGGCTGGACAGGGAGAAGGCGGCTGCGGGAGCTGCTGCTTGCAGGATGAGGCGGGGGAGAAAACGAATGGCCGGAGAAGAAAGAGGGTTAGGGCTGCTGGAGGAGGAACCGGGCGGGTCAGGAGTTTCTGAAGGACGGTGGACGAGGCGAGCTCAGGGCGGTTCGTGGCCGAGCGGGGGTTGCACAGGCAGCTCGCCGGCAGGGCTGGGCGAGGGACACCGGGATAGGAGGAGCAGCCGGAGGACAGGCGGAGAAAAGGGAATTATATAGGCGGAGGGAAGTATGGGAACAGCCGGCCGGTACGGGGAGGGGAACCGAAGCGGCTGGCGGTCGTTGAGGGGGAAGACGGAGCGACGCCCGGCGGCGTAACGGCCGAAGACGACGAGCAGAAGGGTCGGGGAAGATGAATGGAGCTGAGGGCACTGTTCACCCGGGTCGGGTCGAGTCCGACGGGTCGGGTTTGGGCAGACCAGGCCCGACCCGCTAATGAGTGGTCCGGTCCGGTCGGCTCAGTATTGGGTTTGGTTCATTACAATTAAACCAGTTTTTTATTTGGTTTATATAAAATAATAGTTTTTAAGGCTTTTAAACTGCTTCCGGGGTCCAATAAATTCCCGAAAAATTACCCTATGTCTAGTTTTTCATTTTACACCATAGAATTTTATTTTCATAATATTCTAGTATTATTTATTAACATTTAAAAATCCTTTAATAATTAAAGAACCTGATTTTAATTACAGAAAATTCCAAGAAAATTCCAGAAAATTCAGAAAAACCAAATTTATTAAATTTTAAAAATCAGGGGATTACAATCTACCCCCCTTAAGAGGATTGCGTCCTCGCAATCAAAGAATAACCGGTCAACAGAGATGACACGGTTACAACTATTTGTTCGAAGCACATCAAAATCAAGGAATTTCAAGATTGAGAGTAACACCTAGGAAAATTATTTCCTTAAGCATTAAAAATTATACAATTTCCTAAATGTGGGAAATCTAGGAATTTACTGTTTTAGAAAACTAGGTTATCTTTACAAAACATATCAGGTTAACATTTCTAAAACATTCTAAGTGATTTGGCAAGATCAAAATTACTTAGATTAACACTAGGTTATCAGCATTCTAAGTTATTCTTTAAAAACAATTTTAGGTTATCACTAAATTAGCAAGTTTAAAAATTACTAAGTTAACACTAGGTTATCTATTATTAACAAGTTAAGATTATCAGGGTAAGGCTAGGGTCACGAACCAATAGGCACGATCTAGAAACAAGAACTTACGCGCATTAGCTACTCCTTGGTTCTGCGCGTTCACCAAAGGCATTGTGAGGGCTTGTCCACGTCCTTGCCGTCGATTCCTCTGTGCTGTTGAGCCTGCTGGAAGAGCAGTGCCTGGGGTATCAAAGGTGGCCTCGGCTGATACCCTCCTGAAGCTGGTGGTAGGACTTCTTGAACTTCCGTTGGCGGTGCTTCCAACGCTGGATAGTTTGGCCTCGGTACTGGTAACGCTTGTTGGTTAACTTTTGTTGCTCTTTCTTGATGCTCTGGGCATTCCCTTAATAAATGCTGACTGGATCCGCAAGCTAAACATAATCTCTTTTTGCGTCTGCACTGGTCCTCAATATGGCCTCGCCTGTGACAATATGGACAGATAGGTATTGCCTGTGGAGATGCTTCTGGTGACTGGTGACTGTGAAATCTCTTTGCAACTTCTTCCTGTGGTGCTCCGGCTGGTGCTGATGTGGATGACCTCTTCAGACTGGTCTCTCTCCTGATGACGCGCTCCATGCGTCGTGCTGCAGCAAGGACATCCGGATAAGATGTGGGCGCAACGGATCCAATCAATTTTTGTAGCTCAATGTTTAGTCCGTCGAAGAACTTCTCAGCCTTTTCTTCTTCTGTCTGAATCAAAGTAGGGGCAAAACGACTCAGACGAATGAACTCCGTGTTGTACTATTCCACTGTCAGATGGTCCTGAGTGAGGCGATTGAACTTGTCCCGAAGTTCTAATCGAGCAATGGCTGGAATGTACATCTCCAGAAAGAGTCTAGAGAATTCTTCCCAAGTGGCTCGGTCTGGTCCAAGCCGTGTCTCTTCAGATAGCCACCAGTGATGAGCATTGTCCGTCAACTGCATTCTGACGGCAGTCATCCAACGTTCCCTTGGAAGTTCAGCTACTTCCAATTGATGTTGTGTGTTGGTGAGCCACTCATGAACTTCTGTGGGCTCCTCTTTTCCTGAGAAAGTACGGGGCTTCAGCTGGCAAAAATCGGCGATAGAACCCGTCGTTGGCCGTCGTGCCTGCTCTAGTACGGTTACTAAGCTGCGACTCCAAGCCTCTTGATGAGCTTGCATTATTGTATAGATCATTTGAAACATCTGCTGCCCGTCCATGGCCTGCCCTGGTGAAATTACGGGCAATTGCGTCGATGGTGGAATGTCATTTTGCTGGATTCTCGTGGCATGATGACTTGCTTGTTGAGCTGATCGTCCTTCATCAACTGGTGTCGCTTCATCTTCGTTGGTTACCACAACATCTCGTGGTAATATTGCAGGAGTCTCGTCGTTTGCTCGTGAATCCATAACTCTGCAACCAAAATAAACAATGAGAGGCATTCAGGAATTAAGGCATGATGCAATTCAAGAAATTGATTCGAATCCGATATAAATATCAAGAACGTTTCAAGCAAGTGGATGAGATCCTAAAACTTATCCTATTTTTATTTGCAGGCCTGTTCGGTCCCTAAGTTGAAACCGAACTGTTTAGTCGTTGACCTGCATGGGCCACCATAAAAACCATGTTACGCCCCAGTTCCAAAATATCAAGGGACTAGACACGTGGCAAAGGCCAGCAGCACGCACCGATGGACAACCCAATTGAATGGATCCATCGGGGCATACTTAAGCTGTATTACAATATTTAGGGTTTACTAATCTCATCCACAGAACATCATGAACTAAAAACAAACTGGAATAAATGCTGAAAATAAAATACTGTCGAATATCTAGCAAGAATTAATACTAAGTCGGGTGGAGACAAATCCACTACCGACAAACAAGAAAATAAAGACAAGAAAGAGATAACTAAAACATGCTAGACAGTAACTAAGAAGCAGGGCCATCAACTGAAATCAAACTCTCGTCTGGTGTTGGTTCGTAAACTGCGGTACTCCTCGTCTGCTAAATCTGGAGAACAAAACCAGGTCCTCAGGGGACATAGCAAGATACAAAAAAATACGAGCCAAATACAGTAAATGATATGCAAGATAGAGAAGAAAGTAATCATCAGCAAATAAGACACGAGAAAATAATACATCTAAGACTGCGGCATGCCAGTGATGCTATCAAACATGACTACAAGCAATCGGGGTAACCGCATCTCAATGGGAGATCATGATCCTATAGAAAGTAGTCCAATGGGGACTCCCAGTCTATAGTATGGCTCTTTCGCAGCCCAACGGGAGCTCACGAAGGAGGTAGTCAAATGAACAATTCTCTATTGCAGTACAATGGGTACTCACAATCGAGATTGCTCAAGTGTAGTCAATGTCCAATAACAACATCTAGGAACTAAAGAAATCAGTCAAGTCAACTCCAGGAATGTAGAGTAAACATAAACCATCACAATATGTCTATGGAACAAGTAGTGATCCAAGGAAAAGAGCAAATAATATACATGCACGCAAATCGAGAAAATATGACTAGAGCAGCAGAAATCAACAAGCATCAAGAACTATATATGCCAAGAAAGTAACAACTGAAAATCATGCAAATATTGTACAAATATCTTGCACGACAATGATAAATAAATCCAGGAGACAAGTATCAAAACTGTAGGATTTGGCAAGGTATACTTGCCTTGGTTTTGTTTCCAATTTTAGCTCGGGCCTCAGCTGGGTTTGCAGGCAGTACTCCGGTTGCTGAAATAGATATCACCATCAGATCCAGAAAATATTAATCAGCTAAAAATGCCTGTCCTTGAGTCCAATTTGGAGACAAGGGCAAAAACGTCATTTTCGGGTCAAGGCGGGGTTCAGATGTGGGCCGCTTTGCACCGAAAAACGCGTCAGGGTCAAAGGTCTCCAAATTAGTCTAACTTAGTGTCAACAGGTCAGGAACGATGATACGAACCCAACGGAACTTCCAGAATTGGATTCCGATGAGCCGTTCTCAAAATCGCCCGTCGAGTGGAGCTAGTGGGGCCCACGACACACGATTTTGTCAACGTTCTCAGAATCGAACCAAACTTGGCTCACAGGACCAGCGTATTGCTACGAGTCCAATGGTACAAGTTTCGTCTCGATCCGACGTGTGTACACTAAGTTACAGCGAGAAACAGAAAAGTCGGATACGGGACGTTGTCCGCGAATACGCACTGATTCCGGTGTGCACGCACATCCGAATCAGCTTCTGCGAAATTCTGCACGTCCGTATCAACGACGCGCACGTATCTGTGAAGACCGCACGCGACCAAGTCGTCCCGTTTGGCGGGGCGCACTCAGTTCCGGGGTGAAACAGGGCTTAGTTTTTCCTGTTTTTGGATCGCGGTGTGCGATCACTACAGGACGCGATGCCCCGAGCGGTTTGTACGGGCACCGAGGGGGTCATACAGGCTACGCGATGTAACTGACGGAATCGAAAACGGGGCTACGAGCAAGAAGCTATAAGTACCTGAACTGGGTCTGAAAACTCCGAGTTTCCTCGTGTCAGACTCGTGTCCGACACGCCTCGGGTTAGGGTTAGGGTTCCTGTCCGTGTCCGAGTCCTTGCTGTGTCGAGTCCTTGCTGGAGGGGTGCTGGGACGGCTCGTCGGAGAGGACGGTGCGGTTGGAGGCGGGCCGGGGAGGCTGGGCAGCGGGCTGGACAGGGAGAAGGCGGCTGCGGGAGCTGCTGCTTGCAGGAGGAGGCGGGGGAGAAAACGAATGGCCGGAGAAGAAAGAGGGTTAGGGCTGCTGGAGGAGGAACCGGGCGGGTCAGGAGTTTCTGGGGGACGGTGGACGAGGCGAGCTCAGGGCGGTTCGTGGCCGAGCGGGGGTTGCACAGGCAGCTCGCCGGCAGGGCTGGGCGAGGGACACCGGGATAGGAGGAGCAGCCGGAGGACAGGCGGAGAAAAGGGAATTATATAGGCGGAGGGAAGTATGGGAACAGCCGGCCGGTGCGGGGAGGGGAACCGAAGCGGCTGGCGGTCGTTGAGGGGGAAGACGGAGCGACGCCCGGCGGCGTAACGGCCGGAGACGACGAGCAGAAGGGTCGGGGAAGATGAATGGGGCTGAGGGCACTGTTCACCCGGGTCGGGTCGAGTCCGACGGGTCGGGTTTGGGCAGACCCGGCCCGACCCGCTAATGAGTGGTCCGGTCCGGTCGGCTCAGTATTGGGTTTGGTTCATTACAATTAAACCGATTTTTTATTTGGTTTATATAAAACAATAGTTTTTAAGGCTTTTAAACTGCTTCCGGGGTCCAATAAATTCCCGAAAAATTACCCTATGTCTAGTTTTTCATTTTACACCATAGAATATTATTTTCATAATATTCTAGTATTATTTATTAACATTTAAAAATCCTTTAATAATTAAAGAACCTGATTTCAATTACAGAAAATTCCAAAAAAATTCCAAAAATTTCAGAAAAACCAAATTTATTAAATTTTGAAAATCAGGGGATTACAACAAGAAAGCCCATGCCAAAATAAATGCAGTGCAGCAATAAATAAAACAATATAGTAAACTATATAACCAGCTAAGTGATATGCAAGTGAGAGTTTTAGTCATACTCAGGCTGAGACTACTACATGATCAGTGTCGGAGAAACCCATAGCAGTATTTTCTCGAAGGGCCAGAACTTGTGCCAAAGCTCTGTATCAGAGACTAAGACACCTCCAGATAATATTATTTATATTATAATCAGCCTTGATATGGTAATACTCTTCCCACCCCATGTAATCTCACGTCACAGTTCCGTAATGTCTCAGGTACAAGTCACGCAAGATCAAACTAATGCAATAAGTCAGAATAATTTCTAAGCATGTAAACTGTATATGCCATAAACATGTATCCTATACAGAATCACCATGAATATCTCAGGAAGATTCTGTCTCATGAATAGTGTCAGGTGTCCTGGGTATAATGTACTTGATAATGCAAGTACGAGAATGTAAAGGGTCACGAATGTCCATCTCTAGATGACGTACCCAACACCACCTACGGTGTTGGCACCCGACTATTGATCGGACGCTAAGCAAGTCACACGGCCCTAGGTTAAGCATGTACAAGATATAAATAAATCAAAGAATTATATTAAAAGAACTGCAATATTGACAAGGTACACTTGCCCACTGATGTATAAATAAGTCAAGGAAAATAAGTAGCAAGCTGCAGCGTTTGGCAAGGTACACTTGCCTAGTGTTTCGGCTCCAACTGTGGCTCTGACTTCAGCGGAATTTGCAGGCAGTACACCGGTTACTGAAATAAATATCACCATCAGATCCAGAAAATATCAAACAGCTAGAAACGCCTGTCCTTGAGTCCAATTTGGAGACAAGGGCAAAAATGACAATTTCGGGTCAAAACGAGGTCCGTATGTGGGCCCACTTCGCACTGAAAAACGTGTCAGGGACAAAGGTCTCCAAATTTGTCAAACTTAGTGTCAACAGGTCAGGAACGATGATACGAACCCAACAGAACTTCCAGAGTTGGATTCCGATGAGCCGGTCACAAAATTGCCCGTCAAGTGGAGCCTGTGGGGCCCACGATACGCGATTTGGTCAACGTTCTCAGAATCGAACCAAACTTGGGTCACAGGACCAGCGTATCGCTATGAGTTCGATGGCGTAAGTTTCATTTCGATCCGACGTGTGTATACAAAGTTAGGGCACATTCCAGAACTGACGGATACGGGACGGTGTCCGCGGATACGCGTTGATTCCGGTGTGCACGCACACCCGAATCGACTTCTGCGAAATCTCACACGTCCGTATCAACGACGCGCACGTATCGGTGAAAACCGCATGCGACCAAGTCGTCCCGTTTGGCGGGGCGTACTCAGTTCCGGGGTGAATCAGGACGTTGTTTTTCCTATTTTTGGATCGCGGTTCGCGATCGCCACAGGACGCGATGCCCCGAGCGGGTTGCACGGGCACCGAGAGGGTTACGCAGGGTACGCGTTGCAACTGACGAAATTGAAAATGGTGTCACGAGCAGAAAGTTATGAGTACCTGAACAGGGCTAAAAACCCGATTCCCGCGTGTCCGAGTGTCGAGTCTGTGTCCTGGACGTGTCCTGATTAGGGCACAGATTTCCTGTGTCGTGTCTGCGTCCACGGCGGCCCTAGGGTGCTGGATACTGGCCGGGGCGGCTCGCTGGAGGAGGGCGGAGCCGGGGAAGGCTGGAGAAGGAGGAGGAGCTCGCGGCGTGCTGCGAGGAGGCGGAGGCCGAGCAGCGAGGGGTCGTTGGGGTTCCGGCGGGTGAGCTAGGGTTCAGAGGAGGGATTTGGGGAAGAAGATGGGGGAGGGGTGGTTTTATAGGCGGACGGTGGCCGGGTGAGGCGGCGACAAAGCCGGGGTCGTGGAGCGAGGGGCGCGGCGGGGAGGAACGGGCTGCCGGCGACGTGGCCGGAGCCGCCGGCCGAGGATTTGGGGGAGAGGGTTCCCGCGGGTCGGGTCTGCGGGTTCGGGTCTGGCGACCCGACCCGACCCAATAGCCAACCGGGCTGGGCTCGGTTTGGGCTGGGCTCGGTTGGGCTGGGGTTTTGGTTTGGGTTGGGGTTTTGGTTTATTTGGAAAATAAAATAATTAATAATAATAATAAATATAGTTTTTAGGTGATATAAAATAGGTCCGGGGCCCAATAAATTCCCAGAAAATTATTCTAAGTCCAGTATTTCATTTTACACCATAAAATATTATTTTTATAATATTTTAATATATATTAAAAATATTTAATTTTATTTAATGCCAAAATATCCTGGTTTATAATTAGCAAAGATTCCTGAAAAATTCCAAAAAATTCTGAAAAATCCAGTTTTAAAAATCTTAAAAAATCAGGGGGTTTACAGCAGCAGCTGCAAACCCACAGTGTCGCACGCGTTCATCCCAACCCCGCTCCTTATATATATATATATATATATATATATATATATACTTCTCATAAATCACAAACCCTAAACCCTAAACCCTAATCCTAAATCTTCATCTATACTCCACCTCGACCTTGCCGCGACCGCCGTCGACCCAGACAGAGCTGCCATCGTTCACCGCTCAGACCGCCGCCCGCCGCACGTCCGCGTCAACCCCGCGTCGCGACAGCGAATACAGCATCTTACCCCTGTTCAGGCCTCGTTTTCTGCGCCATCGCTCGACCAAACTCGACCCCGTCTTCACCGGTATGTTCACGACCTATCCCTCTCCTAATACTGTGTATTAGTTTACTTCGAACAGTGCATAACCCTAGGCGAAAACCGAGACCAAGTTGGAGAAAAATAACAACTTTTAATTCTCAGAAAACTGTTGTAACCACCCATGTTTACGAACTCGTATCTCCCACCACAGAGATCCGAATTTAGTTATTCTTCTTGCTATGCGAAGACCACCTAACCGAGATTAATTTATGTCAATTATATTATTTTATTTGATACTGTTTGCAGAATTAAACTGAGTTAAAAATTATGAAAAACCCGTTTTCCAACTTCCAAAATTTGTGATACGGAGCGCGCCCCGCCAAATGGAACCGTCCCATCGCGTACCAATTGCATCGAAAGGCGCGTATGGTATGTCCAAATGTGTGGGCTTTTGCGAAAACTGATTCGGGCGCGTGTGCACGTCAGAATCAGTCCGTATCGGTAAAAAGTCCCCGTATCACGACTTTTGCAAAACTCCACACCATTTATTGTACGCTCGTCAAAATAAGACGAAACTTGCGCCACTGGACTCGTGGTATTGCAATGGTCCTGTGACCCAATTTTTACGCAATTCTGAGACAGTTGACCAAACCGCCTGATTGCGGGCCCCACGATTGATTTTTTAGGCGAAATTGTGTTCGGCTCAACGGAATCCAAAATTGGACATATTATTGAGTTTGTACTGACATTTAGAGTTTGTTTGACCTATAATTTGTCCCATTTAGAGACTTTTATCCTTGGCACGCATTTCGGTACAAAGTGGCCCACATGTGGACCCAACTTTGACCCGAAATTACCGTTTTGCCCCTGTGTCCAAATTGGATGAAAGGATAGTGTTTTCTAGATATCTCGCTGATTCTGAAAATATTGGTGATATTTATTTCAGCATCCGGAGATGTTTATTCGGATGTCGTAGTTTCTGATCCCGTGTCCTTGACATTTGGACGCTTACACTATAAGATTGCTTGCCAGGCAAGTATACCTTGCCATTGTACTATGATTATATTCCATATGTTGCATACATGTCTTATTTCTGCTTGTTTTAGCTCATATATTTTAAACTGCTATATAAACTGCGCGTCCAAGGAAACTTGGGTGCAGCGACGGTGTCGTCGTATTCTGTTTTTATTATATATATGCATTGGACCTACTGTCACGCCCCAGTCCCAAAATACGTAGGACTAGGATACGTAACCATGCCAGCCGCCCGTATATATGGCAACTCCAATATATGGAAACCATATATACGTGCGTACGCTGTATAATGAACAATAGTTCACCAGTGGTATAACTAATCACAAGTCATAGGATAATATCTAAATCTCATCCACAGAAGTCAAATATGAATAAACAATAACCATGTAACTAGATCTCAATACAGATATCTAAGAATGACAGTCAGATGAAATCAAATCTACTGCCGAAAAAGAATATAAAAGGAACCAGAATACACACCATAAAGAACAACATCTGACAATCACGAGGCTCGAAGAGAAGACCTCCTCGGAAAATAAGTAGCCTGTCCAGATCTGTGCTCCTGCGAGTACTCAAGAACATATACACCTGGCAGGGGACCAGGTCCTCAGAGGGACATAGCAAGATACATAAAAATGACATGCCAAAATGTAAATACTGAATAAATAAATGGGGTGTGCTAACCATCTAAGTGAATGCAATTTAAAGACCTTGTAGTACGCATGGGAATGTGTGGCTAGACATATGCTGACGTAATTCACCAATCCGTAGTGACTGACTAGTATATGCCACATATGCCCCCGTTCAAGGGAACTCTGCAATCGACCATCTCCAAGGAGCATGGTGCGAAGGTATAAAACATACAAGGAGGGGGTGTCCCATACGTCTACTAGTATCTTTCCCGCCCAATATAGATGTACAAATCGTGAAAACGACGTGGACACCTCCTATTATGATGCAAGTCTCAATACAATAAACAACTGAGCTAAATACCGCTACACGTGTTGCTCACACTGATGGCCAGTCGCGCATGAGGCACGCGTTCCTACATGTACTCACTCTGTAACGTGTAATGATACGTGTCAAGGCCTGGGAAGTTATATCAATAACTTCATAACTTTAGGTGGGTCTACTAGACACTAGGTCAGACACAAGTCCTAACGTCAACGCCTTCGTTGACTGCACCCGAGTCTGCTCGGACGCGCACATTTATATAATAAATAAATATGTAACTAGCAATAACTGAATTTAAACAGTACAACAAGGCAAGGTATACTTGCCTGGCAAGAGCTGCAAAATATAATGTCCAGATGTCAAATGCCAAGAAGTCAGAAACTATGTCCTCAGAAGGAAAGTCTCCGGATGCTGAAATAAACATCACTAACAGTCTCAAAAAATATCAAATAGCTAGAAACGCCTGTCCTTTCGTCCAATTTGGACACAGGGGCAAAAATGACAGTTTCTGGTCAAAGCGGGGTCCACATGTGGGCCGCTTTGCACCGAAAAATGTGGCAGGGTCAAAGGTCTCCAAATTTGCCAAACTTAGTGTCAACAAGTCAGGAACGATGATATGAACCCAACGGAACTTTCAGAATTGGATTCCGATGAGCCGATCACAAAATCGCCCATCAAGTGGAGCCTGTGGGGCCCACGATACGGGATTTTGCCAACGTTCTCAGAATCGAACCAAATTTGGATCATAGGACCAGCGTATTGCTATGAGTCCGATGGCGCAAGTTTCGTCTCGATCCGACGTGTGTACACAAAGTTGCAGCGTATTTCAGAACTGACGGATACGGGGCGGTGTCGGCGGATACGCGTTGATTCCGGTGTGCACGCACATCCAAATCAACTTCTCCGAATTCCTACACGTCCGTATCAACGTCGCGCACGTTTCGGTAAAGACCGCGTGCGACCAAGTCGTCCCGTCTGGCGGGGCGTACCCAGTTCCGGGGTGAATCGGGTCGTTATTTTTCCTGTTTTTGGATCGCGTGCCGCGATCGCCACAGGACGCGATGCTCCGAGCGGGTTGCACGGGCATCGAGATGGTTACACAGTCTACACGACGCAACTGACGGAATTGGAAACTGAGCTACGAGGTGAGAGAAAAATATACCTGAACATGGCTCGAGAAACGACGTTTTCTCGTGTCCGTGCGTCACTTTGTGTCCGATACTGTTGCTGTGTTCGTGTCCACCGTTGCTCGCCCTAGGGTTTCAGCTGTGGCGGACACGGCGGAGGCGGCCAGGGACCGTGGAGGTCAGGGGGGTCGTTGCGGGTCTCTTGCGAGGCTGGCGGAGCTGCGACGAGGAGATGGGGCAGCGGAAGTGGCACTGCAGCAGCAGCCGGAGCTCGGGGAAGGAGGTCGACTCCGGTAGTCGAGGGTGGAGGAAGGAGAGGAGTCGAGGTCGAAGGGGGCCGTGGCGGAGGCGGCGGCGCGGGCACGGCGAGAGGAGAAGTCGGGCCTGTCCATAGCGGCTGGGAAGAAGGGAAGGAAGGAGGAGAGGGAGGAGATGGCCAGCGGGGAGGAGGAGCCAGGGGGAAGAACTCCGGGCGAGGCGGAGCGGCGTCGCCGGCCAGGGGCGGCTCCGACGAGGTCGGGGGTCGGCTGCGGGCTGGGGCAGTGGAAGGAGATGGGGCCGAAGAAGAAGAGGAGGAGGAGAATCGGGGAGGAGGAGGAGAGAGCGGCCTGAGCGGGGGGGTCGGCTCCGCCGCGGGCGGGGGCTCCGGCGTGGCTCGCCGCCGGTGGGGGGGGGGCTGCGGCCGACGGTTTAGGGCTGGGGTTTTTCTTTTTCTTTTGATTTTTATTTTATTTTCTTTTGGTTTTCTTTTATAAAAAAAATATTAATTAAATAAGTAAAATATCTCAAGATATTTTTGGGGATATTTTGGGATATTTCCGGGATCTTTTCGGGTGAGTCCCGCCTCCAAATGGACGGTGCAGGTTCACCGGCCAATAGGGGACTGACACCTCACACAGATAATTGCAGAAAAGTCCCTATAATTTCATAAATTGCGTAAAGGCCCTATTTTGGGAGATTGCGCAATTACGAAATTGTCTGGGAAAACACCCGATTCCTGAAAATGCTAAAATTCACAGAATTGAGGGAAATTGCTATGTAAGGGCCTTGGGGGAAATGGGGTTGAGTCTGGGCAGGGGTTGGACCTGGTTTCTAGGTGATACGGGTCACCGTATTTATTAATTAATAAATACTGCGCACGGTGTTCTCTAATTATTTAGAGGCAGGTAGGGTCATAATTTTTCTACGGTGTCAATACACTAAATGTAGTATACTCGGTGTAGAAAATTAACGTATTTTTGTTTGGGCAAAACAGGTGCAGGTTGGGCCTCAAATCTCTATTGGTACAGAGGTGGGTAAAGAGCAGGAAATTAATTAGGAAATAAATACGTACGTTTGTAACGATATTTGTGCGTCTCAAACGAGGCTCATTTTAGCACATCTGTGAGTTGCACAAAGTTCAGGAAAATAGTCTAACATGTCTAGGACAGGTATGTGAACTTTGTTCGGGGATAATAGTCAGAATAAGCTCCAAATAATTTGGTGAGGGACAGGTGCACAAGTCAACAGGATATGTAGGAGAATTTAATTAAAATATTGCCATAAATCCTAAATTGTTAAAATAATCCTAAAAATACTGAAATCTGGTCGAGGGGGTTTACAATCTACCCAACTTATAAAAATTTTGCCCTCGAAATTAAAACTAAGCCACGGTAGAAGTCAAAGATGGCAATAGATATAATTTCACAAAGTAATTTATATCTTGGTTTACGAATAGGTTCGAAAAACGTTTACGCATGTCGTCCACATGCTCCCAAGTAGATTCTCCTGGCACGCCATGCTTCCATGCCACGCGGACCAACGGAATAGACTGAATCCTCAATACCTTTTCTCTATAATCAAGGATTCCCACGGGTTGCTCTTGATATGACAAGCTCGGCCTAATGTGATCTCCAAATGGTTGAGAACCTGACTACTGTCTGTCACATATTGCCTGAGTTGCGACACATGGAATACATCAAGTACTTCTCAAGTGAAGGTGGTAGCGCAAGTTGATATGCCACTACTCCCATTCTTTCTAGCACGTCAATGGGCCAATATCTCTTAGACTCAACTTGCTGCGTCCTCCGAATCGTATGGTGCCCCTAGTAGGTGATATCCTCAAGGTGACGTGATCGTCCTCTTTGAATTTCACGGGACGATGATGACGGTCCGCCTACTACTGTTGTCTGTCTTACACTGCTCGTCAGTGTCCTTGTATTTACTTAACTGTCTCTATGGGGTTGACTACCAACTCTGGTCACGTGAGTCGCAATCTTATGATTGTCTCATATAAGTAATGTCTTCATATCTTCAGAGTAATTACGACGGTTGCAAGTTCCAACTTCTTCTCATGTACTCATAATTGTCTAGATGCATATGCCATTACCTTGTCATCCTGTATTAATACGCATCCCAACTTTTTCCTGATGCGTCTGTAGATCACATAACCGCCTGATCTGGATGGAATAGTCAATACGGGTGTTGTGGTCAGTCGCTTCTTCAACTCCTCGGAAGCGGCTTGACACTCATTCGTCCATAGGAATTCTTAATCCTAAAAAGTCAACCTAGTCATAGGTGCTGCTATCCTTTCAGGAGTCAATCAATTGTTCATCCAGGTAATATCCATTTAGACTCCTGACAGCAAAATGATACATTCTTCATCGTAATTCTTGGGTTCTGAACTTGTCCCAAGTTACGAGGCAAAAATAAAAATTTCATGCTATCATAGGGATGCATGTACCAGGAACGTAATAAAGCGTTAGGTAGGTAGTGAAGGGTCATCTAAAGGTAGCACAGTTTAACTGCAATCAAATCTAATAAGGTTTGGTAATTACCCAAGAAACAAACAGAAATGGCTACAGAAACAATACACTTCGTATTTATTCTAAGGACGAGGTTTCGTCTTTCCGAAATAAGGGAAGACGGAAAACAGTATTCAAGAGTTCAAGGGGGAGGTAATAGATTAGTAGTGTGAGGATCAAGGCGTTTAAAGAATTCAACGAGAATTGTCAAAGCAGTTGTGGATTTGAGATGCTATTTTGGTAATCCCTATTCACATATTCGGATCAGCACAATTATGTTGCTGATACGATATGCTCAGGCATATCTAACGGGCAAGTACATCTATCTACTAATCACTATATATCTCAATCCACGTAAAGTAGTTATGCGAAGGTCGAACCAAGTGCACTATGGTTGATCAGACCGTAATACACTGATTCTGAAATGTATTAGTGTAGTACTCCAATAATACATCTCTCAAGAACAAGCTTGATAAAGAATGAGCTTGCGAAACTAGGCTATAATAGCGGCATAAGTCAAGGTAGTACGGTAAATATAAGTGCGCTAGATTATGATGTGAGAAATTTCAAAACAATTCAAATTCACATAAATACAAGACTCTACAATCTCTACAGTTATTAATCTAATTCCTTGTCTAAGACGCTAGTTGACCCAAAAGAGGTATGGCCTTCTAAGTTCTACAATCTAACTATACACTATAGGTTGTCCGCCTAAAACAGAGATTCCAGGAAGTCTGCGTAAAGTAGGGGTTCGAGGTTGTCTGCGTAATGCAGAGGTAAGATAATTTGGCGTAAGGTATAAATCTGAAACTGTCTGCGTAAAACAGAATTTCAAATTGTCTAGCGTATGGCAGGGATCCAAAGTAGTTTGGCGTAAATCAGGGATTCAGACTATCGGCGAAAAGCAGGTTTCAGAGTTATCCGCGTAAACAGAGAAGCATAAGGTAGAGCTTCAGGGCTGTTCGCGTATAAAGTCTGCGCGTGAGAGATTGCTATTCTTCCTGCGTAAGATCTGCGCAGAAATCTGCGTAAAAGTCTGCGGGTAAAGTATATCCATAGGTTGCGTAAAATCTGCCAGCGTAAAAAGTCTAGCATACATTGCAGTGTAAAGTTGTATAAGAAACTCATGAGTTTGTCAGTCAAGTTAATGAATCCTGTCCTCTGACAAAAGTACTTGTACAACGATCGAGGGGATGGTTTGATGATGGTTTACACGGAGATCCAGATTGTCGTTAGTGACTTATTGGATACCAGTCATCTACGCTTGAGATGAGACAAAAACAGATGTCCTGTCAAAAGCTGTTTCTTTTTGCACAGGGCTCGAGGCGTATCTCTGCGCAGGATTTGGTCGTGTCTGGGGAAAGCTAAGGCTGTAATAAATATGCTAACATCCTATTTTTATGTTACGCCTAAAACGGGTTACTCTACGCTGGTTATCTATGAATCATCAGGTTTGCGCAGGGCAGTTACCTACGTGGCTGACATGATGCGTCATATGCAGGATAAGGAAGACTAAGGGCGGCGTAAAGGGGACAAGCTTCTACATGATTTGGCTTTTACGCCAACTAGGCAGTGGTTTGGCTTTTACGCCAACAACGGTAAGGGGTCTCTGGCGTAAAATATGGTTTATCCAATCATAGGATGAGGTTTCTGTCCTAGTATTCAACCTTGAATTTCTATGGGTTTCTCAAGACTAAGGTCAACACAATGGTCAATCTCTAACTAATCCTAGTAGTGTTTATACTGCACTCAAGTCATACGTAAATACGTCAAGGGATAAGGGTAATTAATCTATAGGTAAGTGATGCTAGGGTCTATTTAGGAAATCAGGAAGGCTAGGGTTCATTTAGGTAGTCTGAACTTTAATGATATGACAAAGCCCTAGTGGTATTCTTAATAGGAATACTACTCTAATAATCATCCTATCAACATGGATGTCTATATTCTAGCAGGGGCTATACTAAAAGAATTATCAGGGAAGCACTTGAATCAAGCAGGATGCAATTATGTAAGTAGGACAGACTGGAAGGAAGATAAGTCATAGTCAATTTTAGATGAGATTCTATATTCTAATCCTAGGTGCAGGCTTGCTCGGTACAGTAACGTAACCGAGACAATATGCTCTGACCTGCATGGGCCACCACTAAAAACATGTCATGTCCCAGTCCCAAAATACGTAGGACTAGGATACGTAACCATGCCAGCCGCCCGTATATATGGCAACTCCAATATATGGAAATCATATATACGTGCGTACGCTGTATAATGAACAATAGTTCACCAGTGGTATAACTAATCACAAGTCATAGGATAATATCTAAATCTCATCCACAGAAGTCAAATATGAATAAACAATAACCATGTAACTAGATCTCAATACAGATATCTAAGAATGACAGTCAGATGAAATCAAATCTACTGCCGAAAAAGAATATAAAAGGAACCAGAATACACACCATAAAGAACAACATCTGACAGTCACGAGGCTCGAAGAGAAGACCTCCTCGGAAAATAAGTAGCCTGTCCAGATCTGTGCTCCTGCGAGTACTCAAGAACATATACACCTGGCAGGGGACCAGGTCCTCAGAAGGACATAGCAAGATACATAAAAATGACATGCCAAAATGTAAATACTGAATAAATAAATGGGGTGTGCTAACCATCTAAGTGAATGCAATTTAAAGACCTTGTAGTACGCATGGGAATGTGTGGCTAGACATATGCTGACGTAATTCACCAATCCGTAGTGACTGACTAGTATATGCCACATATGCCCCCGTTCAAGGGAACTCTGTAATCGACCATCTCCAAGGAGCATGGTGCGAAGGTATAAAACATACAAGGAGGGGGTGTCCCATACGTCTACTAGTATCTTTCCCGCCCAATATAGATGTACAAATCGTGAAAATGACGTGGACACCTCCTATTATGATGCAAGTCTCAATACAATAAACAACTGAGCTAAATACCGCTACACGTGTTGCTCACACTGATGGCCAGTCGCGCATGAGGCACGCGTTCCTACATGTACTCACTCTGTAACGTGTAATGATACGTGTCAAGGCCTGGGAAGTTATATCAATAACTTCACAACTTTAGGTGGGTCTACTAGACACTAGGTCAGACACAAGTCCTAACGTCAACGCCTTCGTTGACTGCACCCGAGTCTGCTCGGACGCGCACATTTATATAATAAATAAATATGTAACTAGCAATAACTGAATTTAAACAGTACAACAAGGCAAGGTATACTTGCCTGGCAAGAGCTGCAAAATATAATGTCCAGATGTCAAATGCCAAGAAGTCAGAAACTATGTCCTCAGAAGGAAAGTCTCCGGATGCTGAAATAAACATCACTAACAGTCTCAGAAAATATCAAATAGCTAGAAACGCCTGTCCTTTCGTCCAATTTGGACACAGGGGCAAAAATGACAGTTTCTGGTCAAAGCGGGGTCCACATGTGGGCCGCTTTGCACCGGAAAACGTGCCAGGGTCAAAGGTCTCCAAATTTGCCAAACTTAGTGTCAACAAGTCAGGAACGATGATACAAACCCAACGGAACTTCCAGAATTGGATTCCGATGAGCCGGTCACAAAATCGCCCGTCAAGTGGAGCCTGTGGGGCCCACGATACGGGATTTTGCCAACGTTCTCAGAATCGAACCAAACTTGGATCATAGGACCAGCATATTTCTACGAGTCCGATGGCGCAAGTTTCGTCTCGATCCGACGTGTGTACACAAAGTTGCAGCGTGTTTCAGAACTGACGGATACGGGGCGGTGTCGGCGGATACGCGTTGATTCCGGTGTGCACGCACATCCAAATCAACTTCTCCGAATTCCTACACGTCCGTATCAACGTCGCGCACGTTTCGGTAAAGACCGCGTGCGACCAAGTCGTCCCGTCTGGCGGGGCGTACCCAGTTCCGGGGTGAATCAGGTCGTTGTTTTTCCTGTTTTTGGATCGCGTGCCGCGATCGCCACAGGACGCGATGCTCCGAGCGGGTTGCACGGGCACCGAGATGGTTACACAGTCTACACGACGCAACTGACGGAATTAGAAACTGAGCTACGAGGTGAGAGAAAAATATACCTGAACAGGGCTCGAGAAACGACGTTTTCTCGTGTCCGTGCGTCACTTTGTGTCCGATACTGTTGCTGTGTCCGTGTCCACCGTTGCTCGCCCTAGGGTTTCAGCTGTGGCGGACACGGCGGAGGCGGCCAGGGACCGTGGAGGTCAGGGGGGTCGTTGCGGGTCTCCGGCGAGGTTGGCGGAGCTGCGACGAGGAGATGGGACAGCGGAAGTGGCACTGCAGCAGCAGCCGGAGCTCGGGGAAGGAGGTCGACTCCGGTAGTCGAGGGTGGAGGAAGGAGAGGAGTCGAGGTCGAAGGGGGCCGTGGCGGAGGCGGCGGCGCGGGCACGGCGAGAGGAGAAGTCAGGCCTGTCCATAGCGGCTGGGAAGAAGGGAAGGAAGGAGGAGAGGGAGGAGATGGCCAGCGGGGAGGAGGAGCCAGGGGGAAGAACTCCGGGCGAGGCGGAGCGGCGTCGCCGGCCAGGGGCGGCTCCGACGAGGTCGGGGGTCGGCTGCGGGCTGGGGCAGTGGAAGGAGATGGGGCCGAAGAAGAGGAGGAGGAGGAGAATCGGGGAGGAGGAGGAGAGAGCGGCCTGAGCGGGGGGGTCGGCTCCGCCGCGGGCGGGGGCTCCGGCGTGGCTCGCCGCCGGTGGGGGGGGCTGCGGCCGACGGGTTAGGGCTAGGGTTTTTCTTTTTCTTTTTCTTTTGATTTTTATTTTATTTTCTTTTGGTTTTCTTTTATAAAAAAAAATATTAATTAAATAAGTAAAATATCTCAAGATATTTTTGGGGATATTTTGGGATATTTCCGGGATATTTCCGGGATCTTTTCGGATGAGTCCCGCCTCCAAATGGACGGTGCAGGTTCACCGGCCAATAGGGGACTGACACCTCACACAGATAATTGCAGAAAAGTCCCTATAATTTCATAAATTGCGTAAAGGCCCTATTTTGGGAGATTGCGCAATTACGAAATTGTCTGGGAAAACACCCGATTCCTGAAAATGCTAAAATTCACAGAATTGAGGGAAATTGCTATGTAAGGGCCTTGGGGGAAATGGGGTTGAGTCTGGGCAGGGGTTGGACCTGGTTTCTAGGTGATACGGGTCACCGTATTTATTAATTAATAAATACTGCGCACGGTGTTCTCTAATTATTTAGAGGCAGGTAGGGTCAAAATTTTTCTACGGTGTCAATACACTAAATGTAGTATACTCGGTGTAGAAAATTAACGTATTTTTGTTTGGGCAAAACAGGTGCAGGTTGGGCCTCAAATCTCTATTGGTACAGAGGTGGGTAAAGAGCAGGAAATTAATTAGGAAATAAATACGTACGTTTGTAACGATATTTGTGCGTCTAAAACGAGGCTCATTTTAGCACATCTGTGAGTTGCACAAAGTTCAGAAAAATAGTCTAACATGTCTAGGACAGGTATGTGAACTTTGTTCGGGGATAATAGTCAGAATAAGCTCCAAATAATTTGGTGAGGGACAGGTGCACAAGTCAACAGGATATGTAGGAGAATTTAATTAAAATATTGCCATAAATCCTAAATTGTTAAAATAATCCTAAAAATACTGAAATCTGGTCGAGGGGGTTTACACCTACTTTATGAGACCACCCCATTATCATGAGGCATTCTTATGTTTCATTGGCCATGACACTGTTCTTACACGAGTGTGAGTCACATGTAGGACACGGACTTGCGTACTCGGCTGGCCACTGGTACGTATAGGTCGTACGACGGATAGGGATAATTGCCGATAGAAACTTTGCATGCTAGTATACTTGGCAGTTATTTAAAGGTTTCATCGCGTCATGGATGTGACATGCTTAGAGCATGGGATGGGGAGAACAACAAGTAAGGCATTTTGGCTCCTTTGTACTTTTCTTTTTGTAACCCGGACGCTCCGCCGGAGATACGGACGGTGATGACCCTATATATTATATATTATCAGGCGGCCTCTGCCGTTCAAAAGATGACATGCTTTGTAGGCCCCTGAATCTCCATGAGAATCATGCCAATCCTATTTTAGCCAGATAGCCCACTTGTTGGAAAGTTGTTCTCAACGTGCATTCACATAGACGGTTAGGCGACTCATTGGATGTTTATTTTTGGTACTTTATTGGCATGTTTATATGTATTTTGTTACGTCCCTCTGAGGACCTGGTACATTTCCAGATATAGACGGGTAGGAGTATCCATAGGAGTACGGACCCGAACCTGACGCTTCTTATCAGACTGAGGAGGTCTTACCTTCGGAGTATATGTGATTCATTGCAGCTGTTAGAGATTCTAGTTGCTATTTCTTTTTGGACATTTATCTTATGTTAGAGTTTGATTCTCTTCTCTCATTTAGTAGTTTTAGTATAGTCGATTTGCAGTGGATTTGTTTCCATCCGACTATCATACTTTGAGACTTCCTATTTGATATTTAGTTATTTATTCCCATTTATTTATTTATTTGTGCTGTGGATGAGATATAGATTGCGTGTGACTTGTTGACAGTATATTACCACTGGTGGATTGGATATTCATGTACAGCGTACGTGTGTATATGGTTTCCATATATTGGAGTTCGTATACATACGGCTGACGTGTTACGTATTCCTAGTCCTACGTATTTTGGGACTGGGACGTGACAACGTGTGTTCTATATTATTAGGCATGAAGGAGTAGAGGAGAAGGGACAGAGCCCACTCACCAAGTCTGATTCCGTTAAGCACCCTGCCTTGCATATACGGCCTATCTCTTAAACCCGTGGTCCGATGCAAAGCACGATCTACTCAATTGGTATGACCGTGTGAGCAGGCCGTGCTCTCCAAATCATCCGACCGATCGAACTAAGGAAGATGGCATTATCGCTCCAATCCAGCTATCTCACTATTGCCCTGAACGAACACCTGATTCCATCGAACTCCGCTTGCGATCTGCACATAAAATCAACTCAAATCAATACTTGCTCCCAAATCCAACAAATTAAAATATAACCAGCTATTGCCTCATTCAATCCGACTCAGCATAATGCACTGTGCGGTTGTAGGGCATTACAAGATTATTTTATACTTGTGGTTTATGTGACATCGCGAATGTAGTTGGCTCTACAGATTTAGGTTATTTATCTGATCCCCATAAATGTCGTTCACAAACTGGATATGTGTTTCTTAATAGCAATACAACTATTTCTTGGCGTTCAACAAAACAGACAATGGTTGCTACCACCTCAAATCACTTAGAAATATTGGCTCTCCATGAAGCAAGTAGAGAATGTATTTGGCTGAGATCGTTGATTCAACACATTCGTAGCTCCTGTCACCTTTCTCCTACCACAAATACTCCAACTGTTATAAATGAGGATAATGCAGCATGTATTGCACAAATTTAAGGTGGATTCATTAAAGGAGACATGATCAAGCACATTTTATCGAAGTTTTTCTATACTCATGAGCTTCAGAAGAACTTTGATATTGACGTCCAACAAGTTCGCTCAAGTTATAATCTTACAGACATGTTCACCAAATCGTTGCCAAAGTCAATTTTTCAGAAACTAGTTCGTGGAATTGGAATGCGACGTCTTCATCAGCTGACTGATCAGGATCAACATCATCAGGGGGAGTGATTATTTTCGGGGGGAGATACATTTTGTATGGACTATAACGCGTTGTACTCTTTTTTCTTAGTCATGAATTTTTTTTCCATTGAATTTTTCCTGACAAGGTTTTAATGAGGCAACATTAAGCGTGTCCAACACATATCTAAGTCATCCTAAAGATTGTACTCTTTTCTTTCGCACAAGTTTTGTCCTAATGGATTTTTCTGGCAAAGTATTAACGAGGCAATAGGCTTAGAGATTATGGTCATCCAAAGGGGGAGTGTTATAACGTGGGTTACTAAAGGGTTGAATTCCCACTTTGTTTTTAGTCCCACATTGGTTAGAGATTAGTATTACACCTTCATTGGGTTGTATAAATAAGGCATTTGCCTCCCACTATGTGATTACACTAATAAGAGATCTTCTCTCCTATTTTTTTCTTCCTTATTCTACGTTTATTCTAATAAATAGATCTTAATTTCGATCATTTTTTAGACGTATCACTTATTTCAGGACTCAACTAGCCCAACAAACTTTTAAATTTTCGTTTGAGTAAACAAGATAAATGTAACGCCATTCTAAACTATCATGGGACTTTTTTTTAGAGTTATTTGTATTTATCTCCCCCCTCCCCTTAAAAAAAAAACTGATAATGCTATCTTAACTACCCTCCATTTTTTTTTCTTAATTAGTGTTACCCTTCCAATTCTCAAAAAGTAGAATTTTTTTTTTTTTTTTTTTTGGGGGGGGGGGGTTGGGAGGTGGGGAGTACAATTATAATTATCATATTATGAAGGGTTGAGTGGGGATGGGGGTGAGGGTAACACTAATTAAGAAAAACAATGTGAGGTAGTGGAGATAGCATTATCAATTTTTATTTATTTATTTATTTTTTGGGAAAAGGGAGGAGTAAATACAAATAACTATTTTAAAAAAAATATTTCTTCATCTAATTTCGACAGTTCCCTCTCCACAAGAAAGAAAACTAAAAAAAGATTCCTTCATGTCCAAGTGCTAGAAAAAAAATTAAAATTTTTAATATATTTTATCTCAATAATATCCCTCATTACATAGAGAAAATATACATTACAATCAATGTACATTCTAAACTATAAAAAATGGTACAACTATATTGTCTAAAGTGTAGCAACAATATATGGTAATACAACTAGCAACAATGTATGGTAATATAACTAATATCAACAGATCCTCCAGATTTAGTTCCATAATTTCAGGACTTTTCTTTTTCTTGTGCTACAAAAGCAATATAGAACAATTTTGAAAAGCTGTGATATCATTAGTTTTATCAGCAGTCGCATCCGCTCATAAAAGAGAGAGAGAGAGAGAGAGAGAGAGAGAGAGGGGGAGGGGGGGGGGGGGGGGGGGGGGGGGGTGTATTTAGTGAATCAACAACTAATATTGTAATATTTAGCACCTTAGGGCATAAACCTTGTAATAGTTTTTCCTTGTCAGAGCCTCATGTTGCTCTTGGAAAAGTTTGATTATTTCTTCCTTGTTTGTATAACCGCACATTGCCTGGGAAAAGTTTTTACTCAGATTTGCTACTGTGAGATCTCTATGAAATGAAATGAATACCTTAACATAGCTAGATGGAAGATGCGTGTAGGATGCATAATAGCTGAACGGCGCCAAGAAACAACAAACATAGCAAGAACTAGAACTATGACTTAGGGTCTGCTTGATAACGGTATTTTTTCGGTTTTGGAGTCTTTTTGAACCGACCGTTTATGAAAATTTCTGCTTTCTCATTTTTATGAGGCACTGATTTTTGTTGGATCAAAAATTCTCCAAAATCGATGTAATATAATTTTGGATGGTTTTGTAAACACCAAAAAATGGTGGGTTTTGAACGATTTTATTAATTTTATTTTATTTATTCTTGTAAAAGTCTTTCAAAATCGTTCGTTACCAAGTATGGATTGGATTGATTTAAAAATTGCTACTTAAAACCACTCAAAATCGAACCTCTCATAACTGGTACTCTAAAAATACCTCATAACCGCTACTCCCATAATTGCGTAGCAGACCCTTAGGGATGTGGTCACTATGTACACCCTGTCATGTAAGTGGTAATGCGACAAAAAACCTCCCATGGAACAGTGTCTGTTCCCCTTGTCCATATCAGAACTTGGCCAAGGGGAGCTACTCTTTGATATCTGTTAATTCATATTTGTTCTATTTCAATAGTGTCAAACAGGAGATTCTCTTTGATAGAGCTAGTTAATGATTATTGGTATATTTTAATTTTGTAAACCTCCTGAATTTTCAAAAATTATTAAACTTGGATTTTTTCCAATTTTCTGAAATTTTCTAGGAATTTTCTGTAATTAAAATCAAGGTTTTAAATTATTAAATAATTTTTAATTGATAATAAATAATATTAAAATATTATAGAAATAATATTTTTAGGTGTAAAATGAAAAACTGGACTTAGGGTAAATTTTCTGGAATTTATTGGGCCTCAGACCTATTTCTAAATGCCTAAAAACTATTTAATTAATTATTTATTTAATTAACTGACTTATTAATTATTATTATTATTATTATTATTATTATTTCTGTTTTTCTCGGCCCATTCCCTAAGCCCGGCCCACTGGGCTGACCCGCGGCCCGCCAACAAGGCCCAGCCCGCTCCCCTGCCGGGTCGGGTCTGCCCGGACCCGACCCGCCTCCGACCCGTCTCCCCAGTCCCCATTGCCCGATTCCTCCGGCCGCCGCGTCCCACGCCGGCCACCCCGCGCAGCGCCCGCGCTTCCCGGCCACGTCTCGCCCTCCTCCGCCTCGCTCGCTCCGCCTAACCCGGCCTCGCCTCCGCCCTCCTTCCCTATTTAAACCCAGCCGCCCGGCCCCTCTCACCACCGGAACTCCCTTCCTCCACCGCAGAGCCCCGCCTCCCTGCGCCACCACCGCCTCCGCCTCGCCGTCCGTCGACGAAGCCCCTAGAGCCGCCTCCCTCTCCTCCTCTTTCTCCTCCTCCTCCCACTCGATCCGGCCAGCCCTCGCCGTGCCTCCGGTCGGCTCCACCCGTCCCCGGCGACGCCGCCCCGAGCCGCCCCAGCCGCTCCCCGGTGCTCCTCCGGCCGGCCCTGCCGCATCCTCGCAGGATTTCCCCAAACCCTAACCCTAAATTCAATTCTTCGTGTCGTGTCGGACACGACACGGACACGGAAATTTCCGGTTTTTCGAGTCTCGTTCAGGTACTCGTATCTTGCACCCTGTATCTCCGATTTTAATTCCGTAAATTTTGTTGCGAAGCCTGTATGACCCTCTCGGTGCCCGGATAAACCGCTCGGGGCATCGCGTCCTGTGGTGATCGCACACCGCGATCCAAAAACAGAAAAAACCAGACCCTGTTTCACCCCGTAACTGAGTACGCCCCGCCAAACGGGACGACTTGGTCGCGTGCGGTCTTCACAGATACGTGCGCGCCGTCGATACGGACGTGTGGGATTTCGCGAAAGCTGATTCGGGTGTGCGTGCACACCGGAACCAACGCGTATCCGCGGACATCGCCTCGTATCCGACTTTTCTGTGCACATACGTCGTATCGAGACGAAACTTGCGCCATCGGACTCGTAGCGATACGCTGGTCCTGTGGGTCAAGTTTGGTTCGATTCTGAGAACGTTGACGAAATCGCGTGTCGTGGGCCCCACAAGCCCCGCTCGACGGGCGATTTTGTGATCGGCTCATCGGAATCCAATTCTGGAAGTTCCGTTGGGTTCGTATCATCGTTCCTGACCTGTTGACACTAAGTTTGGTGGATTTGGAGACCTTTGACCCTGACACGTTTTTCGGTGCAAAGCGGGCCCACCGGCGGACCCCGTTTTGACCCAAAACTGCCGTTTTTGTCCTTGTCTCCAAATTGGACCCAAGGACAGGCGTTTCTAGCTAGTTGATATCTTCTGAGCATGATGGTAATGTTTATTTCAGCATCTGGACTCATTTCTGGAAATTTCCCCGAGACAACTGTAATTGGATCCAAACATCAGGCAAGTACCTGCACTTCAAAGTTTAACCTTTATATTATGATAATTAATTCCCTGCTTTACTAGTACCATTGATGATTACACGTAGTATTAGAATACTGGATTTCATGTCTTGAATACTGGAGTTCATGTCTTGCTTTTCGTGTCGGGCGGGAGAATACTAGAAGGCATGTAGTTTACCCTTCCCCTTGTCCTGACTGCTAGCTGTGGATACGCGACTGTACCATCAGCCTGATACTCGATTATTCCTGACTGATAGTCGTCTATGACGGCCTGAGTAGCCTTATAAACCCCTACATGCCAACTATGTATTCTAAAATAACACAAGTTCACACACATAGCTTTCTGTCTGGTTATAGTTCTTGTTGGCTGTTGTAGTTTCATTTCCTGTCTCATATTATTCCTTTTTACTCATATTCCTGTTTATAGTTTTAACTCTTAATTATGGTTATTTCTTTTATGCATATTCTCGATATGATACTCAGTCAGTTTCTGTTCTAATTGTCATAAATATTTAGTTTAATCTTGTTGTGCATTGTGTACTTTGCTCCTTTCCTGACTGGATCCGTTGCTTTAGGCGATGATGAGGACTTTGCCCCTACCTATTATGGTCCCTATGAGGGAACAGATGACACTTATGAGGAGCCAGTTCCCACCCAGGAGACTACTTCTACAGAGTAGTTAGCAGTAGCTTTTTATTTATGCTCTTTTATCTTAGTAATCGGGTTTGTCCCCGATTTCATTTCTGGATTCTGTATTAAACATTTGAGCTGTTGTCATATTTATTTCATTTAAAATCTCAGCATTCTTTTCATGTTATTATCTTTGTCTATTTTCATTAATTGTGAATGAGCTAGATTAGTTAACTGTGGATATGACCTAGACAGCGTACTACCGCCGACTCTGCGGCGTAGGCTGGACGTACCCACGTACTCGTGCCCGAATTTCCGGGTGCGGGTCGTGACACGTTTTTATGGAGCTGACCAGTTATTTCGTGCATGGCATGTATTGAGGTATGTATTGTTAGAATTGTTGTCCTTTACTTACTGAAAAATTTCAGAATACAAAAAATAAAATTTAAACAATGTTACCGGCATCTGGGGAAGTCGTGCACGAAGCACTGCCCTAAGAGTTTATTCGGGATCTGTGTGCAAACGTTCCCGAAGCTCCTAGTGGTAAAACCCCCGCACTACCGGTATCTCGTTGCCGCACACGACTTGGAGAGAATGACTAGGACTTAGCTCTGCCCAGAGCTTGGAGATGAAGAGGAATGAACAGAATGTTGACAGAGGTTTTGAGTAGAAAAATTTCTGATCCGATTTACAAAGAACACAACCGAATAAATAATGCAGTTGTGTAACGGTCAGAATTAATTTACGATTAATTCAGCCGTTACAAGAGAATTAAACGAATGAACCTGGACACACACACAAAAATAACGGTCCAAAACATTTGTAACGTTCAGAATAAATCCCAACGTTTCAGAAAAATAAATGACAGAATTAAGAGGAGCAAAAAAAATTTTATGGTCCCAGCCCGAACCCGAAGAGAAAATCGGATCGGCATTCGGCGCCCGCAGATGTGGGCGCGTACCCGCACCCATTACGCGCGCCGAACCGAACCGAGCCGAGCCGGGCGGCGCGCGCGTGTGGCCCAAGGGGTTCCCCACACAACAACTTAATAGAGCAAAGAAGAGAAAGTAATATATGTACACAAGAGGGCTTTGGTGCATCCGATGTGGGACTAAAGATAAAAAGAGGAATTGAACTTTTGCAAGAGAACAAAAACAAAACCAACAATCCCCCCCCAAAAGGTCAAGTTCCGAAACAGAGATAAGAGTGAAGTAAAATAGAGAGAGAGAGAGAGAGAGAGCATCTGGACAGTAAAATACTATGCATAGATGAGATGGACTACAGCCTTGAATCTCACGTAGTGACTATTGCCTTAATCTGAAGAAGTGCTTGATGGACTATGCCTTGAATCAGACTTCTTGAACCAGATTTAGAAAAATAGCACACATAGTACGCTAGAGGTCCTTGGTCTATCGGGGGGCGCTTTTAAATGGCCATGCGCACTTTCCACATTCATGAGAGTTGTCTGGGATCGCCCTGTCCCATAGTCGCGGCCTTCACGACCTCTCATATAGGTAAGTCCTTAATGGTTGATGATATGAATCAACCCAGCATTACAGCTTGGACCTATTAAGAGTTTAAACTCATCCTAACCATATCACACAGGAACACTGTCACCATAGGGATGGGGAGTCATTGTACACATGTACAGCCGCTTGGGCTTTATTTTAATGAGATTTTAATCTCGAGTCAGTGTTCCATAAAGTCACCTAAGTTCAGCTTGTTTCTACCCATTGAACCGGCTTCTTGGGATCTCCAGTCAGACTCGGTTGGGTTGCCACTGCTGGTGACTAACTTATGGGCTTAACCCCATCCCCCTCGATAATTCTAGGATCAAAGTCCTAGACAGACCCTTCGTCAA
Source organism: Iris macrosiphon (assembly GCA_036927795.1). NCBI lineage: Eukaryota > Viridiplantae > Streptophyta > Magnoliopsida > Asparagales > Iridaceae > Iris > Iris macrosiphon. The sequence goes on from JAYESA010000009.1 coordinate 11,590,360, forward strand.
GTGATCTGCAAGGTTCTTTTCTGACTTTATATAGTCAAGAACAACATATTTGCCTAGTAGGCTTTTTATTGACTTGAAGCGCAGCTGCAGGTGCCTGTTCATCTTAGCATTCACAGAATCATGCTTTAGTAGTTCAATAACAGATTTATTATCACAATTTATAGAAATTGCAGGAACAGGACTAAGAGAAACAGGTATATGCATAATAAGATTTTTAAGCCATTCAGCTTCTGTGCAAGTTGTATCTAAAGCTATCATTTCGGAGTCCATTGTACTCCTAGCTATGATAGTTTGCTTACAAGAGCTTCAGGAGATCGCAGCTCCTCCTAGAGTAAATACATATCCAGTAGTAGATTTTATATCATGTGAGTCGGTTACCCAGTTTGCATCTGAATAACCTTCTATGATATCAGGGTGCCTAGTAAAATGAAGTTTGTAGTCTAGGGTGCCCTTGAGATATCTAAATACCCTATCCAAGTCAGTCCAATGTGACTGATTTGGGTTACTGGTATATCTGCTTAGTCTCCCAATAGCAAATGCAATATCAGGTCTTGTCCTGTTTGTTATATACATAAGGGAGCCTATCATCTGTGAATATTTATGTTGTTCCAAAGGTGATTCTTCATTCTTTTTTAGTACAATACTGCTGTCATAAGGAGTAAGGACAGGTTTCTTATCAAATAACTCAAACCTTTTTAGCATTTTTTCAATTGAATGTGCTAAAGATAGAGTATAACCCTCTTTGCCTTTGGTCACTTGCATTCCTAAAATTAAGTTGGCTTCTCCTAGGTCTTTCATATCAAACTGGCTAGATAAATAGTTCTTTGTAATATTTATCAATTCCAGTGATGAACCTAGGATAAGGATGTCATCTACATACAAGCATAAAATGACACAACTTTTATATGTACCTTTAGAGTATATACATTTGTCATACTCATTTGACAAGAAACCATATTCACAAATTACTTTGTCAAATTTGTTGTGCCATTGTTTGGGAGCTTGTTTCAAGCCATAGAGGGATTTTACTAGTCTGCAAACTTTCTTTTCTTGACCTTTAGCAATGAAACCTTCAGGTTGGTCCATATAAAGTTCTTCCTCTAGATCTCCATTCAAAAATGCTGTCTTTACATCCATTTGATGGATTAGCATATCATGAATGGATGCTAAGGCCAAGAGAGTTCTAATGGATGTGATCCTAGCTACAGGAGAGTAGGTATCAAAATAATCTAACCCTTTCTTCTGGGTAAAACCCTTGGCAACTAGTCTAGCTTTGTATTTCTCTATAGTACCATCGGCTCTGAGTTTCTTCTTGAAAATCCACTTACAACCTATTGGTTTATTCCCTAAAGGTAGATCTGTTAGAAACCAAGTGTTATTCTCCATGACGGAGTTGTATTCACTGTTAATGGCTTCTTTCCAGAAGGGAGCATCAGGAGACGACATTGCTTCTTCATAAGTTGAGGGATCACCCTCTATCAAAAAAGTGAAGAATCATTCTCCTAAATTTTTCTCAATCCTATTCCTTTTACTCCGTCTTGGTTCTAAGTCTTGTTCAGATTGAGAGCTAGGTATTTGGACTTGAGAACTAGTAGAGGGTATAGAGGAAGAGGAAGAGATTGAACTTCTATCCTTAAAAGGAAAAATATTTTCAAAGTAAACTGCATCTCTTGCCTCTATAATGGTATTGTTAGAGATTTCATTTACTTCTGAGTGAGTCACTAGAAATCTATTGGCATAGCTGTCTAAGGCATATCCTATGAAAACAGCGTCTACAGTCTTGGGACCAATCTTCCTCTTTTTAGGTTCGAAAATTCTGACTTTAGTAAGGCATCCCCAAACTCTAAGGTAATTAATCCTAGGTGCTCTACCTTTCCACAGCTCATAGGGAGTCTTATCTTTTGTCTTACTAGGAATCCTATTAAGAATGTAACAGGCGGTTAAAAGGGCTTCTTCCCACAAGTTATCAGGAGCACCAGAGCTGAGGAGCATGGCATTTACCATATCTAACAGAGTGCGGTTCTTGCGTTCAGCAACTCCGTTAGACTGAGGTGAATATGGAGCAGTTACCTCATGAATTATTCCATGTTCTTCACAGAAGTTAGTCATTTCGTTTGAGGTATATTCTCCACCACGATCAGATCTAAGGATCTTAATCTTCCTTTCTAATTGATTCTCAGCTTCAGATTTGTAGACCTTAAATCTATCTAGAACTTCATCTTTGGTTTTGAGAAGGTAGATGTAACAATACTTTGAATAATCATCTATAAACGTAACAAAGTATTTTCTACCGCCTCTGGTCAAAATCCTATTTGAGTCACATACATCACTATGGATAAGTTCTAGAAGGTCAAAATTTCTTTCTACAGATTTGAAAGGTAATCTAGTGTGTTTGGCTTGAACACAAATCTCACATTTGTGTTTGTCATCTATTGGAGTCTTGGAAATAAGATCTAAGGTCATCATCCTTTTAATAAAACCTAGGTTCACATGACCTAGTCTGCCATGCCAAACATTTGAAGATTCTATATTAGAGACAATGAGAGAACCATCAGACATTTTATTCATTGTACTTAAAATAAAAAGACCGTCTTTTACAAATCCTTTTCCTATAAAAGAGTCATGCTTAGAAAAAATAACTTTATTAGCCTCCATTACAATTTTGTATCCTGAGGCTACAAGAAGGGATCCACTAACTAGGTTTCTCCTGACAGACGGCACATGAAGAACATCATGAAGAGTTAAGATTTTTCCTGATGTCATCTTCAGGTTAACTTTTCCTCTTCCAATAATTTGTGCCGTTGAGCCATCTCCTAGGGTCACACCTCCTCCACTTGATTCCTGATAGTTTGAAAAACAGGAGCGATCAAACGAAATATGAACATTAGCTCCAGAATCCAACCACCAATCATCAGAATGGTAAGAGAGGTTAATAAGGGGTTGAAAGCTTACAGACCTGAAGGAACTCGAAGAACCTTTGTGAAGCATGTTCGCTTCTGGTCTAGCTGAGCCCTTTCCTTTGTAGGAGGTCTGGACAGCTTCCTTCTTCCTATGGTAGCAGTGGGTGGCCATATGGTTTGTTTTACCACACACAAAACAAAACCTCTTCTGATCCTGAGTCTGACTGAAGTTTCTAGGTTTTTGGTTCTGGTGGTTAGGTTGAAAGTTTTTTTTCTTCTTGAAGAAATTCTTTTTGGGTTTATAAGAAAAATTAGACATGGATTTTCCTTGGCCTTCTACAAGGTTTACCTTAGCTTTAGATTCAGTCTTAGGCTTAGACCTCAATCTAATTTGTTCTTCGGTTCTAATTTTCTTTAGGACTTGATTGTAGGTAAGGTCTTCTTGTGTATGGATAAGATCCTTAGCCATATCAGACCAAGAGGGAGGTAGCTTGTCTATTAGGCATGCTATTTTATGTTCATTGGAGAAAGATGTCCCTTTGGCTTGAATATGTCTAAGGTATTCTTGGAATTCATGGAGCTGGTCATTCATTGGTTTGTTATCTACCATGAAATATCTATTAAAGGTTGAAGAATTAAACCTTTCTATTCCGGCATCATCACAGCCGTATTCATCTTCCAAGGCTTTTCTCAGTTCTTTAGCGCTCTTGTATTCAAAAAATATATCATACAAGGATTTAGATAATGCGCTTAGAATTCTATGAAAACAATGGAAGTCTAGCTCTTTTGGGGTTTTAGGTTTCGAGGAGGTGGACACTCCTATGTCAGACTCAGTTTTATCAGAATCATTTGTGATGGGTGTGGACCCATCAATGGCAGAGATGAGTCCTAAGGTCGTGAGCCAAAATTCCATTTGGCTCTGCCATCTCTTGAAGTATGAGCCATCAAACTTAGCAGGTTTAGCAGTAGAGGATTCCTCCTTACCAGTCATGATTGCAGTCTGAAAAATATAAATTTATTTAATCACAGTGTCTAAGATAATAGTTTAGGTGGTCTTTGCTAATCAATCTTAAAATCTTTAGTTTTTCAAGTGTTGATCAAATCAGGTTAGCTGTAGGGGCCGGTTCCCAGCTAGCGGTGGTCCGAAGACTCTTAAATACCGTGTCGCTTAGGGTTATTTACACCCGGTTGACAGAAGGACCCTTTCGGCTTGTGCCCGAGTTTGTTTCTACTTTGAAACTTTAGATTTGAAGATTTTATTTGCAATTTTTTTTTTACTAAACTATTTTCTTTTGGTCCTAGATTGCTTTCAAAAAATACTAAGTGATTAAAAATGAAACAAATTGTATGTTACAATTGAAAGAAATTTTGTGATCAAAATTGCAATTGACAAATAGACAAAATAGCAATTGCAATTGACAAATTGACAAACTATTTTCCTTTTACTGTAACTATCAAATTGACAAGCAATTATAACAAATAGTGAGAAGCAAATTGTATGTTACAGTAACTATTAGTTAAAAATTTCAAAAATACTAAGTACTGTTGATTTTATATATCAAGTAAGCAAATTATAACAATAACTATTTAAATATAAATCAACTAAGCAAATTATAAATATAAATCAACTTGTATATTTTGCTATCAATTTGCTATGATAGACAGTAACTATCAATTTTATATACAAGTTGACAGTACTGTATATTTTGCTATGAAGGAAATTATAATACACAGTACTGTTGTTTTATATATCAACTAAGCAAAATTATAATACACAGTACCAGTAAAATAATTGCTTCAGTGACTATATTTTGCTCCAACAACTAATAGTTAGCACCAGCAAAATAATTGCTTCGGTGACTATATTTTGCTCCAGCAACTAATAGTTAGCACCAGCAAAATATATTTAAAATATAGAATTGGTTACTATTGTTCTATTTAACTAAAATGAAATAAACTCTTAGATTGTTAGAACTATTGTCCTTTACTTATTGAAAAATTTCAGAATAAAAAAATAAAATTTAAACAATGTTACCGGCCTCTGGGGAAGTCGTGCACGAAGCACTGCCCTAAGAGTTTATTCGGGATCTGTGTGCAGACGTTCCCGAAGCTCCTAGTGGTAAAACTCCGGCACTACCGGTATCTCGTTGCCGCACACGACTTGGAGAGAATGACTAGGACTTAGGTCTGCCCAGAGCTTGGAGATGAAGAGGAATGAACAGAATGTTGACAGAGGTTTTGAGTAGAAAAATTTCTGATCCGATTTACAAAGAACACAACCGAATATATAATGCAGTTGTGTAACGGTCAGAATTAATTTACGATTAATTCAGCCGTTACAAGATGTAAACCCCCTGAATTTTCAAAATTTTCAAAACTGGATTTTTCACAATTTTCTGGAATTTTCTGAGATTTTTCTGTAATTTAAAAACAGGATTTTAATATTTAAATAATTTTTAAATGATAATAAATGATATTAAAATATTATGGAAATAATATTTTTGTGTGTAAAATGAAAAACTGGACTTAGGGCAATTTTTCTGGAATTTATTGGGCCTCAGACCTATTTTTAAATGCCTAAAAACTATTTATTTAATTAATTATTTATTTATTAATTATTTACTGATTATTATCTATTATTATTATTATTATTATTATTATTTTATTATTATTATTAATAATAATCCAGCCCAGCCGGCCCGGCCCACGAGCCCAGCCCAAACCCATTTTCCAAACCCGGCCCAGCCCCCTGCCTAGCGGGTCGGGTCGGATCCGCCCGTCCGAACCCGACCCGACCCGGCGCACAGACCCGCCACGACCCTCTCCCTCTCCCCGAGTCCGGCGCCGTTTCGCCTGGGCCGCACGCCGCGTCCTCCGCGAGCCTCGCCACGACCCTCCCCGACTCCGCCCATCCCGGCCACCCCCTCGGCCACGACCCCCTCCCAGCCCCCTTTAAAAACCCTCCCCGACGAGCCCTCCGGCCAGATCCCCTGGCCACCTCGCCCCACCGTACACCACCCTGCTCCGCCTCCAGCCTCGCCTCGCCGGCCGCCGCCACCGCCGCCGATACTCCTCCCACCTCTCTCCTCCCCTCACCGTCGAGCGCCGGCGCCGCAGCAAGCAGCAGAGCCCAGCAGCAGCGGCCACGGCAGCGCTCCGGCCGCCCCGCGCCTCCCCGCGCCGTCAGCGCCGCGCCGCGCTGCCCCCGGCCGGCCTCCCCCAGCCGCCGTCTCGCCGGAGCTCAGCCGTATCCCAAACCCTAGCCCTAACCCTAATTCCTGTGTCCGGACACGTGTCCGACACGATTCGGACCCAGTTTCCGAGGACCCTGTTCAGGTACTCATAACTTTTTGCTCGTAGCTCCGTTTTTGATTCCGGAAATTGCGTTGCGAAGCCTGTATGACCCTCTCGGTGTCCGGACAAACCGCTCGGGGCATCGCGTCCTGTGGTGATCGCACACCGCGATCCAAAAACAGGAAAAAACCAGACCCTGTTTCACCCCGGAACCGAGTACGCCCCGCCAAACAGGACGACTTGGTCGCGCACGGTCTTCACAGATACGTGCGCCTCGTCGATACGGACGTGTAGGATTTCGCGGAAGCTGATTCGGGTGTGCGTGCACACCGGAATCGACGCGTATCCGCGGACATCGTCCCGTATCCGCCCTTTCTGCAATTCACCCTAACTTCGTGCACACACGTCGGATTGAAACGAAACTTGCGCCATCGGACTCGTAGCAATACGCTGGTCCTGTGGGTCAAGTTTGGTTCGATTCTGAGAACGTTGACGAAATCGCATGTCGTGGGCCCCATAGGCCCCGCTCGACGGGCGATTTTGTGATCGGCTGATCGGAATCCAATTCTGGAAGTTCCGTTGGGTTCGTATCATCGTTCCTGACCTGTTGACACTAAGTTTGGTAAATTTAGAGACCTTTGACCAGGACACGTTTTTCGGTGCAAAGCGGGCCCACATGTGGATCCCGTTTTGACCCGAAACTGTCGTTTCTGCCCTTGTCTCCAAACTGGACTCAAGGACAGGCGTTTCTAGCTGATTGATATTTTCTGGATCTGATGGTGATGTTTGTTTCAGCAACCGGAGTACCGCCTGCAAATCCAGCTGAAGTCAGAACTGCAAACAGAGCCGGAACCACAGGCAAGTGTACCTTGCCAAACTATGCAGCTTGCTACTATTTTTCTTGACTTGTTTATACATCAGTGGGCAAGTAAAGCTTGCCAAATTTCAGTAATCCTTGTTATAGAACTTGCCTGAATTTAAATGCATATAAACCTGTTTAACTGTTAAAACCTAGGACCGAGTGGCGTACTTAGCGTCCGATTACCAGTCGGGTGCCAACTCCGTACGCGGAGATGTGTAATGTCACATAGAGATGGATATCGAGACCCGATAATTCTCGTACTTGTCTTATCAAGTACTCCAGAACCCAGGACACTTGACACTATTCATGAGACAGAGTCTTCCTGAGACATTCATGGTGATTCTGTATAGGATACAGGACTTGACAGTGATATTTTATAGACATTATGACTTGCTGCATTAGCTATAATCCCGCTGACATGGACATGAGACGTTATGGTCATGATATGCGTGATTACATTGGGTGGGGAGAGATACACAGGCTACAGGTTGATGTTATATTATGCCGGCGTCTTAAGTCTCACTACGAGCTGGACAACTACATGATATCACTGCTACCGGCTCCCCGACACAGAGCTTGTAGTAGTTTCAGCCTGAGTTCTTGTACTGCTCTCATGTTGCATATCACTTAGCTGGTTATCTAGTTTACCCTATTGCTTATTTATTGCTGCACTGCATCTATTTTGGCTTGTATTTTCTGTACCTTGCTGTCCCCTGAGGACCTGGATCCGGATTATGTCCCCAGGTATAGCCGAAGAGATCCATCCAGAGATATACCGTACAGGAGCACTTCCAGGAGCTGTACCAGGACCGGAAGACGAGCTCGCACCAGAGGACTTCTCCTGAGCATTGGCCGTATGTAGTCAGTTATTTCTATTTCCAGTTGTTTATTTCCTGTCTATTTGTATCTGTTGTACCAGACATATTCTCGGATTGTTTCCCGAGATATTTATTGAGATCAGCTTATTTTATTTGCATTACCCTGTCTTTATCTGTGTTTATCTGTTGTGGATGAGATTAGAATAACCTGAGTCTTGTAACATTTTACTGTTAGACTACAGCTTAAGCATGCCCTGATGGATCCATTAAATTGGGTTGTCCATCGGTGCGTGCTGCTGGCCATTGTGCACGTGCCCTGTCCCTCGTCATTTTGGGACTGGGGCGTGACACAAGAGAATTAAACGAATGAACCTGGACACACGCACAAAAATAACGGTCCAAAACATTTGTAACGTTCAGAATAAATTCCAACGTTTCAGAAAAATAAATGACAAAATTAAGAGGAGCAAAAAGAATTTTAGGGTCCCAGCCCGAATCCGAAGAGGAAATCGGATCGGCATTCGGCGCCCGCAGATGTGGGCGCGCACCCGCACCCGTTACACCGAGCCGGGCCGGGCGGTGGCGGCGCGCGCGTGTGGCCCAAGGGGTTCCCCACACAACAACTTAATAGAGCAACGAAGAGAAAGTAATATATGTATACAAGAGGACTTTGGTACATCCGATGTGGGACTAAAGATAAAAAGAGGAATTGAACTTTTGCAAGAGAACAAAAACAAAACCAACATGTATTCCTTTTTGAAACAATCATGAATACGAAGCTCGAGATGCCAATGACAGAGGTAGTGATGACACACTTTTAGCATATGCAACTTAATACGAACTATTTTAGTTTTATTTTCTTGTACAGGAGCCAATACATGGTCGGATATCCAAGAGGCCCAACTAAGCTTGTGATTACTTACCATCTTCAATCAAGCGCTGTAAGTTATAACTGTACTCAATAGAGCTAATCAGGTGAGGGAATTTTGTGGCAATGGTCCTTTAGCCTCTCAGTGTGTTTGCTAACAGACTTGATTGTATGGAATAGCGTTTTTTAGAAAGTTCCCATGCACTGGCAAAATAGTGCAGAATAAATTTTGTAAGAGTATCGTAATTTTTTTTTTTTTTTACGGGGTAAACCACGTCCACGTGGGACCTTAGCCTTTATTGAAAAATAAAGCACTTGACGCAGGGAGATAGCCCATACTGTCTACAATAGGGAGGGAGATAGCCCTTTCCCAAGAAATATAAAATACATAGGGAGAAAATAAACAAGATTTATTTCCTAAATATAGGGTGGCCCATCTGATCAAAAGAAAGAAGACCGCCCACAGATTCCGGAAGATCCACTGCCAGCTCAAAGATGATCTGATTATAACATGTTTCCATTGCCAAGTGAGCCAATGCATTTGCAACCCTGTTCTCCTCAGCAGTAATATAAGTCATCTGGATGTCTTGGGAAATCATTTTCCTGATCTTTCGAATTTTATAGATGTCCGACCAGTGAGTTTGACATTTTCCCACAATTGTATCACAAAGATATTTAGAGCTAGAGTCAATAAAATTGATGATAATGTTATTACTCTTGCAGAATTTTATGCCAGATAATAGTGAATCTATTTCCGCATTTAAACTTTGGCCTCCTGTAATAACAATTTGGAAAGCTGCAACCATTTGGCCTTCAGTGCCTCTGACCACCCCTCCACTAAAGGAGTCAACTCCATTATTTTTTGAAATAATATTAAGCTTAAGACCCATCTCCGAAGGTTTCCAATGAACCCAAGTACCTCTAGCAATAGTGTGAAATTTAGGAGAAATATGTAAAGAAGCCATGATATTCTCCTCCTCCACTGAAGGCTTATCTTCTAGGTGAAATGATCTTAAAATGAGTTGAAGGTTAGCGGTGATACGCCGAATGACATCTTTAGCATTAAGGTCATTATTCTAAAAAATAATGTTATTTCTGTGTTTCCAAATCTCCCACAAGCCCGTAGCGAAAATAATATTCCTACTTAAGTCAATAGCATTTTTTTGAGAAATATTGAGAAGCCAACTTCAGCTAAATGCTCCACAGTAATGGCATTACTAATTAATTGAAATTTAGGACCAAAATGAGACCATACCGAGGAAGCTAGCTCACTAGTAACAAGAAGATGATCTACCGATTCCTCCTGTGGCTGAAGACAACACCTGCATCTCGAAGCCAATTTGAAGCCTAGGGAGTTTAGGCGTTTGTCTACCGGAATGGCATGCTTGTTGATCCTCCAAAGGAGCGCAGCTATTTTTGGCGGGATGAATTTGTTCCAAACATACCTGCTCCATTTGAAAGTGTCATATTTGGTCCGATATTGCTCCCAGTATGACGCCGTAGAAAATACCCCTTTAGAATCCAACTCCCAGCAAAGTAAGTCCGGGCCATTGTGCAACTCCACCTCTATTAGCATTTCTTTGGCAGTTCTAGCAAGAAGCAGGCGAGCATCTATCTCTATTCCCTCCTTATCCCGAATGATCGGACTAGCAATCACCTGTCGGACACTAGGAATAAAACCAATACTCCTCGGCTTTGGCAAATATCTGCCACTCCAATTGGACTCCAAATGGGAATATTTTTCCTCCCTAATATTCAACGACAATGTTTTATAACATTTGGGAAGACCTTAAGCATTAAAGACCAGAGAGACGAAGGGGAATTCGATTTCACATACCCAGTTTCCAAAGAATCTCCATATTTTCTGTACATATATTGAGCCCTAAGAGTATGGTACTTCAAATATATAGTATCCGACTTATATATTTAAGACCTGCGGTGCCTGCACTCTCCTCTCTCTTTTGTAAGCAATATTTACTTAATAAATTTATACTTGTAACATTAAAAAGTTGGTTTTGTTGTTTCTCGGTTATTTTTGTCACGAGAGTTGATGGATTTTGTGTGCGGAAATCTCTTGCAAACTTTTGTTCCTAATTTCAAATGAAATGGTGTCCAATTTTGTGGTGTGGTCATCAAGGACTACTACGCCTTTTCAATGCGGGGGTTGGGTTCACTGTACGATGGTCCAGAAAGGAGTTGCTGAAATTTATGACTCGCCATCAACTTGAAGTTACAAGTTGATGCTACATTCATGTTTATGGACAGGAGTTGCAAGTAGAGGATCTTATAGCTGTGAGGGTCGGATGAACCTACCATATCCAAGGTGACAACGTAATTCCGTTGCAGAACACAAAATTTGCATTATTGCTATTGTTGTATAACAAATGGGTCTGATCAATATTATTGATTTGTTCGTCCTCTTAATACCCATCCCACATGCTTAAGACGTCAAAGCTTCTGCCATTTTTTCAGCCAACTTACTATCCAAGCGAGCAGGGGCAGATTCAGAACAATCATACAGTGGGACTTGCAAAGTAGAAAAAACATAAATTAACTGTAAAAGATAAAAATAATTAAAGTGGGCAATCCAAGCTTCGAGGAAAGACTTCTTCTAAAGAAAATCATGTTTGGTTTTGAAAATAAATAAATACAAACATGAGTATATAATTTTCAGCCATTAGCACTAAATTTTAGGTAGAACATTTGGTGGTTTGTCTGCGTTCACCTGGCCCCTTATTCTTTCATCAATTGGTGGACATGTTCGCTGTACCAGACCGTTTGCTAAATTTCATAAGTCCCAACATTTTGTTAGGGGAATAAAATAAGGCTGGTTTGGTTCGTAGAATCTAAAACTCAAAATAGAAAAGTAATTTCTTTTTTTGTATTTGGATGTCAAAAAAATTGATCCGGAAAGAAAATTAATTTCTAACAGAAAAGAAAAATGGGAGAAGGAGGGAAATGATTCCTCCACTCACTTTTTATGAATTTATTTTTTTATCACTAAATATTTACTTTTTCTTTTAATTTTTGTATCTTTTTAAACATTAGAATTTTTTTTAATAAAAAGTTTATTTTTTCAAAGAAATAATAAGCAAATAATTGATTTTTTTTTCTTTCTTTCACGCGAACCAAACGAGACCAAAGTGAAAATGTGAGCAACTGAACCTAGCAGCAATTTTTTTTGTCCCCTCCCAAATATTGTTTTTCATGTGTAAACTTTTAAAAGATTATTTCTAAAGGCACATCAAAAGTTGTTCAAGACAATCTATTACTTAATATTAGTTCAGACTTAAGCAAATTTTACTTGGGACATCCAAAAAATATTTTTGGCTGTCCTCCAAATCTTAATACTTTTTCTTTCTTTTCAAATTCAATGGCTCCAGCGGGACACCGCGCGCGACGACGACGAGAACACGGTCGCGGCCTCGTGGAAAGTCGAGGACGGCGAGAAGAGGAAGAGGGGGTCGGGAGGGAGAGGCGGTGGCGGAGGGAGAAGAGGCAGGGGGAGAGGCAGAAGAAGAGGGCGACGATGGTAAATGCAGTAAAGAGGTGGGAGAGGGAGGAGAAGAGGTAGAACTTGAGGAGGAGGCAGACAGAGACGAAGGTTATGGTGACAACGGTGAGGATCAGGACGCTCCATTTCTTCTTCTTCTTTTCTTCATCAAGGACTGTAAAAAAATTTGACAGTTTCTAAAGATGACGGTCTGTCAAAAATTTTGACAGTCCTTTTTCAAATTATTTGACAGTCCAAAAAGAAATTTAAACAACCATGAGTAATTTTTTTTGGCGAAGACGGATTAAACCATATTTTATTAAAAAAAAAAACTTGTATTTTACTTTCTATGATTATGTTAAAACATATATCAAGTTATTTCTTTCAAGTTCCAACTTTGTATTTCTTTTCCGCAAATACTACATATTATGGCATGTAAAGCTATTTTAAAAAAACAAATTCAAATTATACGTATCGAAAAATTTAAAATCTTTTTTTTTTCCAAAGAACTTTTGTTTTACTTACAAATTAAGATTTTGTTCAACAATATATCGAGTTATTTCTTAAAATTTGTATTTTTTTTTTCTGACATAAACTAGAGATTTCTAGATATAAAAGCTATTTTTAGAAGAAAAAAAATCAAATATTATTGTATAAGCATGTCTCCATATCTATTCATTCAAATTTTTACAACGTTACATATGAAAAGAGAGAAATAAATTTATTATAATAAAATGAAGATGAAAGATATTGAACCTTGAACTCCGACCTACTTGATTTTGTTTAATTATTTATTAAAAAATATTTATAACAAATAATTTTCAAAATTAAGGTTCCTTTATACTAAAAGTCTGTTCGATTGCTCCAGAGAAAAACATGTTCAGGGACTGGACCTGTCACCGGCTATGTCGAAACCATGGGTTTCAAAACCTCCACCCACAATTTCATTCAGGAACGACTCAATCCCGTTACTCAATCGGGTCAAGAAGCATACGCTGCATACCTACTATTTCTACGAGCGGCGGTTCAGCATGAAGAACCTCAAGATGACCGGCCGGCTCGTCGAACCTTCCTTCGCCAACCAAAACTCTTCGACTTTTTGCTATAGTAATATCGATTAGGAGCCCACTGTCGCCGACCTCGTTGATTTTTTCTTGCCGGTTCGTAACTCGATTTGACTCGTTAGAATGATGTTAAAATTTAAAAAAATGATCATTTTTGGTAATTAAATCAAACTATAATTTAATGAGTTTAATTATGTAACAATTTTCGGTATAAACTAAAACCGAATAAAGATAGTTTTAGAATAAAAATCTTCTATGGATGTTAACCCAAAAATAAGTATAAAATATTATTTTCTGAAACTCATGCAAGTAGACACCGTAAGTGTATACAATTGGATTCTCTAGTCCGGATTCGGTTATGGCCTAGGACAGTCACGACCACCATTAAGACCAATTTAATTTTTTTATTTAAATAAATAAATAATTTATTAAAAAAATAGAATTAATATGTACTATAGATTCTTTTTATCATAAAATAAATGTGGTGAAATGGTTATTATGTTAGAATTGTACACAAGAGGTTCTACTTCAAATCTTTGTAGAATTTTTTATTTATTTTACTTTGATTTTTTTTTTTTATATTATACTTTTTTTTTTTTTTTTTTTATATTATGTATGGGAGACTTATTTTACAAATCGAAAAAGATATTTGGCACCCGCCGGATGCACGTTCGGTGCACCCGCGGGTGTCAAGGGGGCCAGGGAGGCCGGAGGGCGGCACAAGAGGAGAGCGAGAACCGGGGAGGGGAGTACTACGTCTCCCCGAACGTCGTCGTTGCCGTCACCGTCTCCTCCTCCTCCGTCGCAGCAGTCTCCCTCTCCCCTTCTGCTCCGTCGCCTCCCCCCCTCTAGCTCCGCCTTCGGCCATTCTGGCCTTCTCTGCAGCCGCGGGTGCACGAGATAAATTGTGCACCCGGATGCCAAATAGCAAAGTTATTTAAAAATTTGTCTCAGATTTCCAGTAACTCAGTACCGGTCCTGCTTAGCCCAGCTTCAAACTCTGTGGATGATGCTTGACCAGCGTGAACACACCACGGACGGTGTTTAATTGCCTCTGTGGTAACACATCCTCCCCCATTTTTTCAGTGCATAGTGAACTGCATCCCCCCACGCCCCCTCTCTCTCTCTCTCTCTCTCTCTCTCTTTTTTACGTGAGATTACGACTAGCCAATTAATGTGAGAAAGAATCTATCGATCTGTTACTGTTCGATTTTCACAGAAGACAACTTAATAAATATCTATCGTCACTTCGTGGAAATCGATCGATCCAATATATATATATATATATATATATATATATATATATATATAAAAGATAACTTAATAAATATCCATCGTCACATCGTTGAAATCGATATATATATATATATATATATATATATATATATATATATATATAAAATCTCCGATGACTTTGGAACATCACCAACTTAACTCTTAACAAAAAATAAGAAGAAGAAGAAGAAGAAGAAGGAGGAGGAGGAGGAGGATGAGGGGAGAGAGAGAGATGGGTTCTTCTTGTCTTCCAAGCGAGAAGCCACATGCAGTGATGGTCCCGTACCCGGCCCAAGGCCACATCACGCCCATGCTGAAGGTGGCCCAGCTCCTCCACTCCAAAGGCTTCCACGTGACCTTCGTCAACACCGAGTTCAACCACCGGCGCCTGGTCCGGTCCCGTGGGCCCGACTCCGTCTGCGGCATCGAGGGCTTCCGGTTCGAGGCGATATCCGACGGCCTCCCGGCCCCTTCCGACGCCGACGTGGACGTCACCCAGGACATCCCGTCCCTATGCGACTCCACCCGCAGGAACTCCCTCGCGCCCTTCCGCCGACTCCTCGCGAGCCTCGGCGACGACGCGTCCGTGCCGAAGGTGACCTGCATAGTGTCCGACGGCTCGATGAGCTTCACCCTCGACGCCGCCAACGAGATGGGCGTTCCTCTTGTCCTGTTCTGGACCCCGAGCGCCTGCGGCGTCATGGCTTATCTCCACTACAAACATCTGCAAGCTGAAGGGTTAGCTCCACTCAAGAGTAAGTGATCGATCATATTCATATACATTCATAATTAGTCTAACTCTTTTAGAATATTCATATACATACGAACCATCGTTTCCTATAACTTCTGATTTTTTTTAAAATAATATATATATATATATATATATATATATATATATATATATATATATATATATTCACCACTCACCTACTTATTTTATAACATTAATAGCAAATTTATGGTCAGTAGGACAGAATTAGAAATTATGAGAAATTCGAACGAGGATGAACTTGAGTAGACTATTTGTAAGCTGGCTGATGCGAGAAAGAATAAAAGATAAAATTATATATATGAAAAAGAATTATTTTGGGTTTAGCTACTACATGGTTCCGCATTTGTTATGGTGTCTTCGAAACTGATCTGAAGTTAGAGTTGGTCTAGCAGAACTAATTTTGATTGTACCATTATTTTTATTAAAATAATAATAACAATATAGATTTAAGTTGAATTCGAAAGGTCATTCAATGGAAGAAATACAAAAGACAGAGAAGATTGTCCAGGTCGAAAGTATTTTTACTTTACTCTTTGATCGTCCAGATGTCAATTGATAAATATTTTTAAAACTAAAATATTTAAGTTATTTTATATAAAAAAAAAAAAATCTTGTGATGTAATGTTTAAAACTTAATTATCATTTGTATCTTTGACATTTGTGTCATTATGCCAAACTTGACATAAATTATATAAATTCATATTATTTTATTTGTGACGTATTGTTAAAACCAATCATCTAGCCGTCTCCTTTGAGGTTTGTGTAAATGTTTAGCGCCGGCATTCCGAACTTACATAAAATATGTATTTTAAAATTATTTTGCTTAAATATGTCAACTTTTATTTATTTATTTATTTATTTATTTATGATGTATTGTTTAAAAGCAATTATCTAGTCGTTTCTCTTGACGATTGTATAAATTTTTAGTGTAGTCATGTCAAGTTTGATAAGTTGTGGCATTTATAAAATTTTATTTTTATTTCTTCATTTTGCCTAAACATAATGTTTAAAAAAATTGTACCGAAAATCTATTCGAGCAGGACACTTAATTTGATTAAATTTGATTAAATCGATTTATCCAGTCATATAGGATTACAATATTACATTATAATTAATCAGTAGATTAAATGGAATTGAACCAGTTATATAGAATTAAAATATTATATTAAATATAATACATAGTATATAATTACATATATACTATTTGAAAGTTATACATGTTTATCCTAGTATAATTAATCCAAAATTAAATATATTAATTTTAATTGCATATAAAGTCTAATTTTTAAACTATGTTGATGTACTAATTTATTATACAATGCTACTGCCTCTACTGAAATAGATAAATATTAAACTAACGTGGAAAAAAAAAAACTAATAACTGGTTTATTGAAAAAAAAAAAAAAACCCCATGCTCGGTCGGTTTTTAAAACACTTCCTAAACATATGTTAGATGATACTATCTCTACTGAAATAGACAGGCATCTGATCTTATCATGTGCCTATCTATCATAGCGTTTGGATTTGTTGGATAGAGGGCACATAGAATAAAACATACTGAAGTAAAATAACGTGATAATTACATGGATGAGATGCATGCAGTTGCATCAATGAACGTGCAACTGCGGAGGGTAACATAATTTTTTTTATTTATATATACTTTCCACCGATATAGAAATTAAGTTTCCAAAAAAAAATTCGAATCTTGTCCATTTCCATAAAAGTCTTCTATCGTAACAAACATAAATTAGTACATCAACATATCCGTATCATGTATTAATTAAGAACACTTTGGTTCGTCCAAATGGAGCCAAATGAAAAATCTAAAATTAAATATTTTGTGTACGTATTGCATTGCAGTGAAATAGAATACAGTTTTTTTTTTTTTTTAACATTTTGATACTTTGAAAAAATAGAGGTTAGAAATGAAAAATATTAAAATTTGGTGTTTGGCTGATTGTTAAAGTGAGAAAAAAAATACAACTTTCTATTGAAATGACATTTTTTTTAATAATAACCGAAAATATTCATAAAAAATAATAACTGAAAATAGTCTAAACCAAACATATTGAAATTAGGATAATTTTGTCTTTACAACCTAAACTTATAGTTTTCAGAAGAAAACTTTTAACAGCTGAAACTATTAGGAATATGTCATGTATTTATCCTAATTCTTTAGATGGACAAAGTATATCTCCAGTCCATCAAAACACATAAGGAAAAAGATTCCACTTAACATATACAGAAATTAAACCCTAATAACTACAAAGACCAAGTTAGTAAAGAAAGTTAAACTTGTGCTGACAATGATATGTACAGTAAAGATCACAAAAAATTGTAAATAAATTTTTTTGGAGGATTCTATTCGCATAATATAAACAATTTTAGTCGCGGAGTGGGTCACGAGCTGACGGAAGTGGTGACAGAGAGTTTGTTTTGGTGGAGTAAAAAAAAAAAACAATTTATCCGGACACTTGTTATCAGGGGCTAGCCAAAAAAATGTTTACTTTACTTATAAATTTATCATAAAAAAAATTTACTTGGAATTAATCCTCTAGTGAGTATAAAAGACTAATTTTTATATTTTTTTGTTTTGTCTTTTTTCTTTGTCATTTTTTTTCTTTTTGTTCTTTCCAACTTCCAAAATCAAAATTATAGAAAAATATTTTATTGAAGTTACATTGGATCTTTATCTGGAGATGGAGGAGAATGGGGTTAGACAGCTTTCAGAACCTTTTGATCTGAATAAAAGTTATGTTGGCAAAATTTAAGTTGCAGTAGATGTCAAATGAGTTTCAGTCAGAACATAGGACTGACAAAATTTTAACAGTCCTGACTTCAGACATAATTATTAAAATTTTGACAATCTTGCTAATAATCTACTTAGAAACATAGGGCTGCCAAAATTTTTTCAATTTTGATATCAGTTAAAATTATTAAAATTTTGAATGTACTAAATATATTATATTGACATTTTCTTCGTGTTCGCTAGTTGGTCAATCTTCAATTCTAGTCATAACGATCAAAGCCGCTGTCGAACAGCTTATCTCGAGGAGATGGAACACAGACTAGATTTTTATTCAGTCCGTCCGCTCCTTCTCCGGTATAAATTGACTCATGATACTCCCAACCATTTGTTTCATTTTATTTCACAAGGCGTCCTATATATTCATGTCGATTTCTACTTACACCTTTGAAATAACGGAAAATTTCATACAAAATATCGAAATTATAAAAAATTCTACTAGAAGCACGAAAATTTACAAATTTATAAATAAAGCATCATAATGTTCATACGAAGGACGTTTCACAAGTTTCAATTTTTTTTCTTTTTCTTTTTCTGTTTGGTGTCGTCTGCTTTCGTTAAAAATAAAATAAAATAAAATATATATAATATTAGAAAATGTCTTTTGGAATATCGTTTTCCTTAGAGAAAACGTCATTCCAAAAAAAAATTCTAATATTATATATATATATATATATATATATATATATATATATATATTGTAACGGAAGCAAATGGCACCAAACAGAAAATAAAATAAAAATGGAACTTGTGAAACGTCCTTCGAATGAACGTTATGATATTTTATTTGTAAATTTATAAATTTTCATACTTTGAGTAAAATTTATTATAATTTTGATGCTTTGTGTAAAATTTTCCGCTGAAATAATAGTCAAATTATTTCTTGTGAAGAGAAGAGGACCGACATCCATATATTTATGAAGCAATTTATTGATTGCTATAGGACAACACTATTTGGTCCGTAGAATAAGTTCTGGACCGCCGCCAATCAGATTGGGAACCACGTGACAATTTTCATTGGAGGACTAACATTTTGAATCTAGAATTTAGGTTGTTGGATGGCCTTATAGTTGAAAGAGTTAAACTTCAAAATATACAAAACAAAAAAAATGTAGGTTGATTATTTTTTTGTTTTTCTTCCCTTGTGATAATTCTCAGGTGTGGATGATCTTACCAACGGATACCTGGACACGCCTATCAAGTGCATCCCTGGGATGAACAACATGCGCCTGCGCGACTACCCGAGCTTCATTCGCACAACAGATCCCGACGACGTCATGCTCCAATTCATACTCCACGAAGTCAGCAGAACCCCCATGGCCTCGGCCATCATCCTCAACACTCTCGACTCTTTAGAAAGCTCGGTCTTGGAAGCAATGTCGACTTCGATGGCGCCGGCGCTCCCCCCGGTCTACACCGTCGGCCCTCTCCACCTGCTAACCCACCACTTGCTACGTAGCCAACCGGCGGTCTCTTCCTTGCGTTCGAGCCTATGGAGGGAGGAGACCGGCTGCTTGGAGTGGCTGGACGGAAGAGGGCCCGGGTCGGTGGTCTACGTGAACTACGGGAGCATCACAGTGATGACGAACGAGCAGCTGGTGGAGTTCGCGTGGGGCCTGGCGGACAGCGGCTGGGACTTCCTGTGGGTGATCCGACCCGACCTCGTGAGAGGCGACGACGCGGTGCTCCCGGAGGAGCTCCTGGCGGCGGTGGACGGGAGAGGCCTGCTGGCGGGCTGGTGCCCGCAGGAGGAGGTGCTGCCGCATCGGGCGGTCGGAGGGTTCCTGACGCACTGCGGGTGGAACTCGACGCTGGAGAGCATCTCCGCGGGGGTGCCCATGATATGCTGGCCCTTCTTCGCGGAGCAGCAGACCAACTGCCGGTACCTGTGCGCCGAGTGGGGGGTCGGCATGGAGATTGATAGCCGCGTGAGGAGGGAGGAGGTGGGGACCTTGATAAAGGAGCTCATGGGAGGGGGGGAGAAAGGGAAGGAGATGAGGAGGAAGGTCGCGCAGTGGAAGGAGAGTGCGGTTAGGGCAACGAAACCTGGGGGGACTTCTTTTGACAACTTTCATAGGCTGCTCGAGGAGGTTCTCCTACCAAACAACAAGATGGGCTGATTCTAAAATCACTACAAAATTTATCTTTCTTCAAATGTTCCAATAATTGTCAATGATTTGGTGTCCCAAAGCCGCTTCTTTTGGGTACATGATTAGGGTATGTTGGGATGCTTTTCACTTTTGGTAGTGTACTTAGGATAAATATATCACTTTTTAAAATAATTTTTTTTTCGGATCGATAAGTTTTGTCCTCTGCAAAGTGGGCTGTTTCAAATCATTTTGTTTGAATTACAACATGAAAGTGTAGACAAAAAAAAAAAAAAAAAAATTTGAGTTGTACTCTACTTTATTTATTATAATTTAATGTGCACCTCACTCCACTGCTATACCATAATGTACAATATCTTCACTTTCGTCAAAAACTAACGGTCAACTCTGTTGACCGAGAATTTTTGACAGAACTACCCCTAGCAAATCACCATTATTACCATTCCTCCTCCTCAGTCTGGAAAGAGAATAATGTTTCGGTCCAAAATTAACAGTTAACGGAATTGACCGTTAATTTTTGACGAAACTAGCAGGATTGTATATTATGTTAAAACAGTGAGGCACACCTTGAATCAAATAAATAAATTAGAGTGCAACTCAAATTTTCTCAAATTAAAAAAATAGCGAGAAAAGTACACTTGCAATGTAGTAACAGTCAATTTCTCCTATAATTTATTGAAATAATAAAATAATATTTTCGGTTACAATAAAATGTTACATCACAATCATTTAATAGTAATAAAGTTGTAAGAAATATCCAAATATTGAAACTATCTACACCAATAATCACTAGCTTGCAATGAAAGTAAGCAATTTCAAGTACTTTCAGTACACTCTAAACTATCCAAACAGTCTATCCAACAATAAAATACTCTACCGTATAATTCTTCATCAAATCAAAGTTTAGAAGTGGCTTTAAACTATGGAATTAATTTGATCCAAAATAAAAGGTCCATGTTCTATACTTAAATCTTGTCTTTGCCCAAGTAAGGGTTATCCTCCATGAAAACATGCTTCTGTTGGTGTTTTCATTTTATTTTGAAAGTTTTAGTCCACATTAAAAAAATCCCAATATAATTATAAATATATATATATATATATATATATATATATATATATATATATATATATATATATATATGGCTTTGTTTAATATTAATATATGCACATAGGGTGGCGATCCATGTGGGTTGGCTTTCCTAAAAAGATTAAGTGTGAACCCTATTATGGCAATCTTTATTTTATTACCACCTTTGGAAAGTTTTCCATAGGAGCTAAGGCCCCAAAAGACTTAGAGGCCTGGGCTCAAGGGCGCAAAGTGACGCTTTGTGTAGCGCCCCGTTCCCCCGGTGCGGGGAGCGCGGCTAAGAAACACAAACGGTATCGTTCGATCGGGATAGATTGAATTAAGAACTCGTCCTCGTTATGGATTTGTTTCTTCGGAATCGATTCCCATATTCAGTGGACTGCGCCCCAAGGATCGGCTTAGCGGCAGAGTCAGGAGGGACCTCTCCGCTGCTATCTTTTATTGCCTCGGTTTTCGATGTCGCTTGTTGCTTTCGTGCTTTGAGTTGGTTTTGGGATTTGCTTGTTTTCCTTGAACGGTTTCGATAGTTTGCATTGTTTTCGTTCATTGAACTGCACTTCTATTCCGAGATTGGAAAGAGAGGAAGAAGTATTAATCGAGCTGTTCGTGTGCAGGTGAACGAGCAGTAGGCGGCTTGCGAGCGGAGTCGTGAAGCGCCTCTTTCCTTCTCCTTCCAACTATCTAAGTGAGTGGCTACCAACCCGATTAGCTAGCCCTGCTTCCAAGCTTCACTCCTTCGCCCCGATCAAACGATACCAAGTAATAATAAAAGAAACCAAGATAAAAGAGAATAGACTTGGTTCATTGCTTGTCAACTAAACTTCTGAACGGTTATCATACTGCATGCTAGTTCGTTTATAAATGTTCCATAAATCATGCTAACTATGGATCGTATCTTATATGCAAATAAATATTCAGTGAGGCTCTGCAATATGAATCATATAAATTCTGCTTGTCTATGCTCGTGTTGCCTCATCTGCATAATCTGCTAAATCTGTTAATAACGATCGATCATGGACAACTTGTGCACAAGGTTTCTGGTTCCTGCGGACGGTTGCCAGGGCACTGGGACCGATCCGATCCGGACGTAACGTCTGTATAGTCGTCTGTATCGTCGGATTGAGACGTGCAACGGGGGCTCGCTACCCGCATTGCACACCCTTCCGTCCTGAGACTATAAATCGTCCTTCGTGGTATTATGCCAGTGATCCTCTGTATATTTAAACCTGTTGCAACTAACTTGTGTCTTCGTGGCAGGGAAGGCAAGGTAAGTATTGTGCAGGTCATTCAGACGGGCAGGTAAAATCCACCGAACGGTGGCTAGTTCATTTCAGTAAAATTCTATATGCTGCTTACTTGTAAATGAACTAAGGCAAGATAGAAACCCACAAAAATATGCATGCTTCACTAAACAACGTGTTGATTGGTATAGTTCGGCTAGCTCGCCTTCACCGGCATGTTTCGATATGCTGACCCTCGTTGAAACAGGTTCTCCGCACCAAGGCGAACCGAGCGAAGAGCCGAAGTCGTCTTCCCGATCCAGTCCAGCTGTTGGCGCATCTTCACCGCGCCCTTGAAGCCTTTTGAAGTCCGAAGCTGCAACTCTTCATACACAAATGCAGCTCCGTGGCAAAGCTATCCTCCAGCCTGGAGGTCTTTATCATTTTGAGTTTATAAAGGGATGTAATGTACATGACTGCTATCTCATTTTGAGTCATCTCTTTTGTAAGCCGTTCGGCATATTAGCTAACTCGTTCAAGAGTTTGTAATAGATGTTCATTATCAATAAAGAGAACTTTTCCATGTTTCAAATCTGTGTTTCAATTTATCTGCGTACTCTGAATATGTGCTTGCTATGCAAATCATTAAAGCCTTGTGCGGGCGCAACTCCAGGCCCGCACGGCGGTCACGATTCGGGGGACGCCTCAAACGATTCTACGAAATCGGATCGTGACACTTTGTTGGCGCACTTTGCACTTAGCATGGCGCTCGTGCGCTCCTTTTATGCGCGAGTTAGATACACGGTTGCTTGCTCGGACGCATGCTTCGTGGAGTCACGCGGACAGGTGATGAGCACACCTTTTATGTGCGAGCTACATGCACGGTTGCTTTCTCGGAAACATGCGGCCGGGAGCACATGCGGCCAGGGGCCATGCTGTCAGGGGCGCATGCGGCCAGGAGCCCATGCGGTCAGGGGCACATGTGGCCTGGAGCTATGCGGCCAGACACTATGCTACCAGCAAGTTAGCTTGAGCGAGTCAAGTGTGGAGGGTACATGGACTGCTGGCCTGGAGCTATGCGGCCGGACGCTATGCTCTGTGCAGTACAGCGTGCATGCGGCACAGTCTGCTCTACACATGCAGCGCGCAGGCGGCTCGTGGCTATCTGTGCGACACGGCTGCAGCGACTGCGGCTTTCGGCGCCTAATGGCGCTCTCTGCTCTGTGCCGTAGAGCGGCACAGGCGGCTCATGCGGCCTAATTTTTTCTCAGGCCGAATGGAATTTAAAATTCTATTTAAATAGAGGCTCTACTCTTTCATTTAGTGTGTTAAAAAAATTAGAAAAGAGAGAAAAATCGAGAGCACCAGCAGGACGTGCAACATTTTTTAGTATCCTTCCAAAGGAATCTTCCGAGTAATCCGAAGGTGACCAAGAGCGTTATAGAAATTCTCGTATGAACTTGCTAGATTCTGGGAAAATATTGTTGTATAGCGCAAATCTTTCCTTGAGATCTGGTGGTTTTGATCACCCCAGCAAGATTTTCCTTCTTTGTATTTCTGTTCTTGTTCCCGTTCTTCTCGGTGTAGCGTCTGCGAACGTAAAGAGAACAACAATTTTCTATTTCTTGTGATATTTGTATTTTCTTTGGGTTGTCAGTTTGTAACATCTTCCTTGTTTAGTGTTTCTGTGGGGTTGTGTGTCACTGAAGAGGAACTCTTGTGTGAATCTCAGTGCACCAACTTCTCTTCTGGAGTTTGTAGAGACGAACTCTTGTGTGGGTCTCTACTTTGTGGCGACCTCTTCTTCTTTGATCTGACTTCGGGACTAACAGCTTCAACTTGACATTCCTACAACAGAATAAGAAGACTTTTATTGGGATTAAATTGTATCATTAAATTATATTTATGGTAATTAGCTATATATGGTGATTGGCTGGCTATATATGGTGATTGGGGTATTAAGATTAAAGTGTATTTATTAATTGTGATTGGTCATGTGACTTAGGTCCCAAGTTCATATGTGGATGTATATATATGTAATATCATGATGAATGAAATACCTAGAATATTATCTCCTATCACTTCTTCACATGGTATCAGAGCCTGACGGCTAGAGCATGTTTTCTTCGAACAGCGGCAGTGGCGATGGCGGTATGTCGAGCAACGATGGTGACATGACGAGCGGTCGCGACGGGACTTCTTCATCGGCGGCATCGCAGATCGATCCCACGTCTCCGTATTACCTTGGTTCTAATGACAATCCGGGTAATACAATTATTAATGTGGTGTTTCTTGGGAAGAATTATAAGGAATGGTCGAGATCTATTCGGCTTTCTCTACTGGCTCGACAAAAAATTGGATTTGTTGATGGGTCTATAAATAAACCTTCGGAGAAGGATCAATTGGAGGATTGGTATTGCGTCCAATCGATGCTTGTGAAGTAAATTTTGCATACTATCGACGCTTCGGTGAAGAAGACAATACCATACTTCGAGGAGGCAAAACCACTGTAGGATTTGCTCAATGTCCGATTTAGCGAACATGCAGTTGGTAGTGGATGTGGACAGGGTACGAAAGTGCGTGCGGCGGTGGCAGGATTTAAAATTTGACACTTTCACATTTGCATTTTTTACGCGTATATGGGTTGAAACTTTTGTATTAGTTATTATACAACTGACATGTTTCTTTTGCTGTGTGTTAATATACATAATAAATAAATATTTTTTTTGATTAAACTTATAATTATATTTTTTTATTAAAGTTACAAAATAAATTTTTTTTTTTACAATAATATACATAATTTTTTTTTTTACAATAATATACATAATTATTTTATTTTGTTATTCTTATAACGGAAAATTTCAGTCAGAGCACAAAAGTTTACTATATTTATAAAAAAAGCATAAAAGTTTCTAAATTTACAGCAAAAATATTAAAATGCCCTTTGTAAGAGCGTTTTACGCTTTTCCGTTAACTCAGTTAACGGTCAAAATTTGACATTAAAAAAAATAAATAAAAAAAGATAAAACGCCCTTACAAAGGGCGTTTTATATTTTTAATTTATTTTAATTTATTTCTCTCCTCTCTCTCCCCTCTCTCCTCTCTCTTCTCTCTTCTCTCCTCTCTCCTCTCTCCTGTCCGCTCCCCTCCTACGCCTCCCCTCCGTCCACTCCGCCGTTGCCAGTGTCGACCTCGGCTCGGAATGGCTGAGGGTCGCCGTCGTCTACCTCCGCCCCTACCACTCCCCGATCTCCGTCGCCGCCAACGAGATGTCCAGGCGCAAGTCCTCCGCCCTCGCCGCCTTCCTCCACGGCGACCGTCTCCTCGCCGAGGAGGCCGACGCCCTCTCCGCCATCCACCCCTCCAAAGTCCTCTCCCTCCTCCGCGACATGCTCGCCAAGCCCTTCCCCCATGCCAAGAACTCCGCCGACTCCCTCTACCTCCCCTTCGACCTCGTCGAGGACCCTTTTTACATTTTGTATAATTTTTTATAATTTTATAAATTTTTTATAAATTTTTTATTTTTTTTATCCGGGGAAAAAATTATTAGAAAATGTAAAACGTCCTTCACAAGGGCGTTTTACATTTTTTATAATTTTTTTAATTTTTATAATTTTTTAATATTTTTTCCCGGGTAAAATAAAAAAATTAATAAAAAAATTATAAAAAATTATAAAAAAAATTTAAAACGCCCTTGTGAAGGGCGTTTTACATTTTTTTAATATTTTTTTCACGGATAAAAAAATAAATAAAAATTATAAAAAATTATAAAAAATGTAAAACACCCTTGTGAATGGCGTTTTACATTTTTTTAATATTTTTTTCCCCGGATAAAAAAATAAAAATTAATAAAAAAATTATATAAATAAAAAAAATTATATAAATTATAAAAAATAAATTACAATAAATTAAAAATATAAAACGTCCTTTGTAAGGGCGTTTTATCTTTTTTTTTTTTAATGTCAAATTTTGACCGTTAACGGAGTTAACGGAAAAACGTAAAACACCCTTACAAAGGGCGTTTTAATGCTTTTGCTGTAAATTTAGAAACTTTTATGCTTTTTTTATAAATATAGTAAACTTTTGTGCTCTGACTGAAATTTTTCGTTCTTATAATACATTTTTTATTTTACCCATTTTCATAGTAATCCAAATACTGGAAGTATAATTTGACTACTTTTAAGTTACAAAATATTACCTATTCAAATATTGAAAGTCAGTTTCATAAGACAAAAACTAGCACGAAACTCAAAAGTATACACACTTCAATTTCATCAGACAAAAATATATTTTCATACTTCTTTCACTTTGAAGCAACCAAATAGCTCCTTAGTGATAACTAGGGTACTATTAATTCATGGTTTGGTGTGTAACAATTATTGTTACGTACCTAAATTTATATTACAAGCAACCCACCCTACTTTGGCCCTCCCAATTGACTCATTCAAATCTATTTGATTTATCCAAAAAAATTCAAACCATTTGCCATTATCCAGAACTAGAATATTAGAAAGAGGTAACGGATGGGACCAATTTCGCCATACGAAGTATACCAGAACGATCGTACGTACGACGGTCGAAACGGTGTAAACCAACAAGTGGAAGAAATCTAACATACAAATAACGTGAATCTTAGTGTCGACCAATTGTAACTCTTAATCCAACAACTACAACACAAGTATATCATACATAAAAACTAGTAAGACATCTCAAACATTATATTACATATGATCATTAAGCTAGTCGGACAAAATGGTTGAACCGGTTTGACCCGACCCAGTGTCTTGGTCGGGTTGATCTCCGGTCCGATTTTTAAAACACAGCCCAAAATACAACGCCTAACGCTTGCTCGTGACTAAATGCCACAAAATGAATATAAACATAACGACTGGAAAAGAAAGAACCTACAAGCGCCTCCAGAGGCATTGATCTAGTGCGGGCCATCCTACGGATGGTATTATATGGCAGATCTCGGACTTCTCGGATAAATCTTGACAAAGAAAACTAGTGGGGTCAAAACCCATAACAACTAGTACCATAAGGGAACTCAAGATAGAAGCAAAACTCAACAAAACCACAAGATAAGGACCCATGAACTGCCACAGAACATAATCCTACCCCTAGAAATTGATCCCACGATCGTTCACGTGTCCAAGCTAACACACAATAACAACATAGACAACAACATATAAGTACAATAAAAAAATAAGACAGGACGAGTCGTAAGCGGTTCAAATTTAGTATGGATTTCGAGAAATAAAATGGTTGATATGAAAATACTGAACGAGACAAGCTAGCTTGAAAAGGACAAAGAGTGGCAAGAGAGCGGAAGGACTACTCTAGAGCAGAACCACAATCCTTGAACCCAAAGAGAGAATTGCATACAGTTTTTCGAGCAGAACTTCAACCCTTGTTATGCAGCGACAGAAAATAAATAAGAACTGTGAACAGAAAAGATAGTACACAGTCAACAATGCACGGCCGAACATTATCTAAGGATTGTGCTACTCACAAATTCTGATTTCTAATACATACAAAATGGAGTCGAGTATTCGATCGATTGTTACAAACAGCCAGGGCTCTTACAGAGTTAGGTATAAGAAATATGACAGACAATCAAAGTTTGTCAAACAGGAGTTTGATCGGTGAGGAGTGCAGCTCTCTTTTTCTTCTTCTTCTTCTTGTTGTCCAAGTACTCTCCATAGGAATAAGAGGCCAATCCCCAGAGGGAGAGGGCGAGCGCGACGCCCTTCTCGCTGCTGAACTTCTCGTGGTAAAAGATGACGCCTAGGATCTCCGTCACCGGAATGAACACTGCGATGAGGATGCCAGCGAGCAACGTGTTGACGCAGAAGATGACGCCGACTGCTCCCAAGAAGAAGAACTGCCATAAGATGGCGGAGAATACCAGCACGGTGTAGTACTTGGCCTCCCCTAGCTCGTACTGCCTTGCCTCCCTTGGTATCACCTGAAATCAAATTACCCTTCTTTCTGTTAAGAGTTATCACAGCCACCCTGCCATTTTTCTCCCTTTATTTATTACTATTTTCTCAACGGGAGCCGGGACTCCACAAACAATTAGATGCCATTTAGTTGCCTGAGAAAATTTGAGTCGTATCCCACTTTTTAAACCATATTCAAGGTGCACCCCACTGTTTTATCATAATTAAGATATCCTCTACTTTTGACAGAAATCATCTCTGATTCACGGTCAACTTCTTTGACCAAATTATTTTGACAAC